>OZ024917.1:12001856-12075722 GCA_964017125.1 Flabesymbios commensalis
GATGATTTTGCTCATAAATAAGGCTTCCGCTTAAATACTTACGCATTATCATTTTAAACTGGATACATAACCTTGATACAACATCACATGCCAAATTATACCATGGATATTACACCCTTTTTAATTAAAATCAACATTATATGATAAAATGTTGGACGTTCTCTATAAAAAAATGACAGACAACATGCTCTGTATCTTCTACAATAGGTCAAACATGTACGAATTGATTTTATTATGTAAAACATAGCCTGGAACTGTACCTATACAAATAAGCTCACAACAATATTACGTCTATATGTATGCAAAATTGGAACTTTTAATTACATGAAATATGTCGGACATACTTTGGACAGACAACAGTTGTGTCGGACGTACAACTGGACAGACAACAGTCATGTCGGACATACCACTGGACAGACAGCAGTCAAATAAGATTATGTTCCAGTAATGATGGCACACACAAACTTTGACAGCAATGAATAAAATGCAATGGACGAAGGACTCGTGTCGTACGTAACTTGGGACAATAACAACGATTAAACCATGTTCGTTATGTTATTTGAGACGTCATAGACACGATGAACAAGCGGATGATGAATTGAAAATGTAAACTGCTGCAAAACAAAAATTCAACTATAAAATAAACAGTTGCTTCGTTTAATAGACAATATGAATAAAAAGCTCAATTATTTAAATAAATTTAATCGTTAAATTAATAATAATATATAGACCCACAAGCAAGCGGCTATTCAAAAGCCTATTTAAAAACATTAACCCATATCGATGGCAAAGAGGCAGAGCCACGTATTTCCAAAGTCAAAGGTGTTAATCACACAAAAGTCAGCTTTTAAGAGTAGCTAGGCAAGAGGGGCATGCTCTTATAAGCTGACTTTCGTGTAGTTCAAATGTGTTCATATATAGGCTATATATAGGATTTTCAACACATAATTAACTTCAAACCGACGTTGTCACTTTTGAATGTGGCGATGTGAATTTGAACCTAAACATGAACATTGTAACAGCAGCTTTTAAGACCTAACAGTTTATAAACTACTATCGTAACCCTGTAAAAAATGCCATTCTGAATAAAGTTAATTCATTAACTGTAGATTATTGTGTCTGTGTAGTAATGTGTGTGTTTTTAACAATAGCACGGTTCCATCACCTAGGATGATCAATAACGTTATTTTATATAGATCTGAGTATGATGTGACGATAAATGCACACACATTTTGCAAACATGTTTACATTGATTATATGATATCGATGTACATGTAATAAAATGTGTTCGACATAATTTAAATATAAATGTATTACTTTGTTATTTTAAAGCAATACTATCTATAAGAAATTGATGTGAGATGGTCATCAACCATATTTAGTGGGTCTATATTTAAGTTGTTAAAGGCTAACACTTATGAATATGGACTTATAACATGGGAAATAATTTTGTAGTATAATCACTATGACCATTCATAAACATTTTAAAATTATTGAACATATATGAATGTTAATAAAACAATAAACAGAAAACAAAATATACATTGCTATAAATATATATTATTCGTATTTATATTTTTATTTTCTACTGGTCACCTGCTAAATACCCTCGGTACATAATTGGTAAACAGCCAATGGAGGTAAATTGTCAATAAATGAAAACTTAATAAAAATAAAATAAATGAAATACATCAATGTAAAACAAAACTACCCCTCTATAAAAAATGGTTTCATTTAATGTAATTATTTTCTTTCAAGATGTATGTTATGGTGATGGGAACTTAAACCAGTAAATTATTTGGCAGTTAAAACAACACTATAATCCAGTTCAATGTACCAGCATATCCTGAAATTATTGTTTGGCCGTTCCATGGATAACGAACAAGAACATGGCAATAGACAAAAATAAATGGAAACAATTATCAACGTACAAAAAAAACAATAATCTAGAAAATTAATTGTGCTCTCGATTTGCAACTGAACGTTTAGAATTAGTACCCATTAGTTTGTGTTCAAAATCATAACATGACTTATGTTAATATTGAACCATCTTATCTATTAGCACTGACATCAGCAGGGTATGATTCACGACCGTATTGGACTAAAAATATATTCGCCTGACACATACATGCAGGGCTTGAAAAACAATTTAATACGGTAGAAATGTTTACATTTACCACAGAATGTTAGAGGTCTATGCATATACAGAGATTAAATCAAGATTAGGTAATCGCAAAACATGACATTTGTCATGTTAGTAGTAAACATCTTGGCTATTATTATTATTATTATTATTATTATTATTATTATTATTATTATTAATATTATTATTATTATTATTATTATTATTATTATTATTATTTATTATCATACATATATATCATATAAGGTCAACGGATCATTCAAAAAATGGAAGGGGAGAGGGAAGAGAGAGGGAGAGGCTCTGGGAGAGGGAGATGTTCTGGGAGAGGGAGAGGCTCTGAGAGAGAGAGAGGAGAGGGAGAGGCTCTGAGAGGGAGAGATGCTCTGGGAGAGGAAGATGCTTTGGGAGAGAGGGAGAGGCTCTGAAAGAGAGGTAGGGATAGGCTCTTTGAGAGGGAGAAGCTCTGGGAGAGGGAGAGGCTCTGAGAGAGAGAGGAGAGGAAGAGGCTCTGAGACAGAGAGGAGAGGGAGAGGCTCTGAGAGAGAGGCTCTTAGAGAGATGCTCTGAGAGAGAGGGAGAGAGAGGGAGTGGAAGGGAGATAGAGAGCGGCTCTGAGAAAGAGAGAAAGAGGAGAGAGAGTCTCTGAGAGCGAGATGGGAAGAGAGAGAGAGTCTCTGAGAGAGAGAGAGAGCTTCTGAGAGAGAGAGGGGGAATTAGAGAGAGGCTCTTTGAGAGAGAGAGGCTCTGAGAAAGAGAGGGGGAGAGAGGCTCTGAGAGAGAGAGAGAGAGGCTCTGAGAGAGAGATAGGAAGAGAGAGAGAGTCTCTGAGAGAGAGGCTCTTAGAGAGATGCTCTGAGAGAGAGATAGAGAGCGGCTCTGAGAAAGAGAGAGAGGAGAGAGAGGCTCTGAGAGAGAGATAGGAAGAGAGAAAGAGTCTCTGAGAGAGAGGCTCTTAGAGAGATGCTCTGAGAGAGAGATAGAGAGCGGCTCTGAGAAAGAGAGAGAGAGAGAGAGAGAGAGGCTCTGAGAGAGAGATAGGAAGAGAGAGAGAGAGAGAGTCGCTGAGAAAGATAGGGGGAGAGGCTTTGAGAGAGAGAGGGGGAAATAGAGAGAGGCTCTGAGAGAGAGAGGCTTTGAGAAAGAGAGGGGGAGAGAGAGGCTCTGAAAGAGAGAGGGGGAGAGAGGCTCTGAGAGAGAGAGGTTCTGAGAGAGACAGAGGGGAGAGAGGCTCTGAGTGAGAGAGTGAGGCTCTGAGAGGGAGAGAGAGAGAGGCTTTGAGAGAGAGAGATAGGAGAGAGAGGCTCTGAGAGAGAGAGGGGGGAGAGAGGCTCTGAGAGAGAGAGAGGGGGGAGAGAGAGGCTCAGAAGGAGTGAAAGAGGGAGGGAGAGAGAGAGAGGCACTGAGAGAGAGAGATGCTCTGAGAGAGAGGGGGAGAGAGAGAGACTCTGAGAGAGAGAGAGAGAGAGAGAGAGAGAGAGAGAGAGAGAGAGAGAGAGAGAGAGAGAGAGAGATAGAGAAGAGAGAGAGAGAGAGGCTCTTGGAGAGGCTCTGAGAGAGAGAAGCTCTGAGAGAGAGGGGAGAGAGAGAAGCTCTGAGAGAGAGGGGGAGAGAGAGAGGCTCTGAGACAGACAGGAGAGGGAGAGATCCACAATAACGGCCAACACACTGAAAATTGGGCAGAACTTACAGTCTGTCCTGAAAGAACGTCCAACAATTGAACAAACGGAATCTGTCCTATGAGTATGAGGCTATGAAAACAGCCGACATAGTAAAATTATTGGGTAGAACTCACAATCTGTCCTGGAAGAACGTCCGACAAACGGAATCTGTCCTACAAAAACAGCCGACATGATAATGACATTGAACATCTGTCCTGACATCACGGCCGACATTACTCGGACAGAAAGGATGTTTTGTTCAGTCCATCCATTTTAGTTAGTCACGTGGCATGGAGCCTTATTTTCGCGTATCTATACTAACCATAATACAGAGAGAAACCAGTGTTCGCTAATTCAGGTAGCATGCATTGAATTAACGTTATATATTTGCCCATGATTCGGACGTGACGACTCGGACAGAAATAGTGTTAGGCATTTTAAATGTGGATAAATGCCTCAGATTCTAGTGGACAATGGATTCTATGGGATCATAAGATGCCAGGACGCTATTACTACAAGTTAATGCGGCATCACCTTAAACATGTGCCTTCGTAAAAAAATAAAATGGTTTGTTTCAAGACCATGTATGTGGGACAGACATAGCAACGTCCGACAGGTGGTTTTTTAAAGCACTTTCCAGTATGAAAGAATAAAATGATTATGGATAATGTAACGTGGTATATTACTTCAGCTCTCCCTTATTAATCCTGGGACAGGTATTTCGTCATTTGCATATTATAATATGTGTTTTTACAAGTCACACCAATAGCTGCTAAAAATGTCCAAAAACGTCCGACAGATTCAGGGAATATTATTTGGAAATACTGTTCAAATTACTACTAAAATCCTACAGAATTGCTCGATCTTATCTTTTCTGTCTATTTATCATTTTGGCAACCTATATTTAGGTTTGTGCCATTTCTCAGACTGTAATTTCGTATCAAAAATCAAACTTGTTTCCAGGTGGTGTCATTGGTATACCATAACCGTATTAATGCCCTTATATGGATCGAATGTTATTTTAATGTTGGTCCACCGTCTACGACGCTGGCCCAACATTAAAACAACAATGGATCAACAGTGTGATTACGGGGTATACATTCGCCGATATTATTATGTCGTTTAGAAAACGTTGCATATTCTAGCTTGGCATGGGGGATGTCCCCCCCACTCTGGCCACATGTGGCTGATTCAGCTGCTGACAATAATGGTAGGCATCTGCTTGATCGACTGAGTCATATCCAACAACCAGATAGCTTACATAATATATATCTTTAAGCGGATGACACCATGTACTGATCCTAATCGAGGCTCCGTCTTGGTCCACTTTACAAAGCTGGCCAAACATTGGACCGATGTAATTTAAGGCTGAGAATTTTATTCACAATTCACCTTTAATTAGACAAAACCAAAAGCCGAAATAGCAATTTCATTTGCTCCTTACTTTTAAAAATATCTATGTATGTAATGATAGTAAACATTGAACCATTTAAAAAAAATTGTATTTTATTATGGTCCAATGTTGTAATTTCACATTGTTATCCACGTGAACCACTTTGTGTAAAACTGATCAATTATTGGTAAATACTACACATATGTGTCTTATTGTTGGTGAGTTCAGGTGGAGAGCTGGGACGACATTGCGAATCCTGTCACATATGAGAAAGTAGCTGAATACCCGCATACATGGACCCCTCTCTTCACTTTAGACGGTAATAATACAGTTTCATCCACTCTCCCAGTATCGAGAAATTGTGTACTATTAAAGGTGTCAATAAGATATTTTTATTCTTCTCAGCTAATATATGGGGGTGGTACCCTAGTATTGTGAGTGTTAAACACCGATATTTTGTCACTTTTGATTGATTTTCAGGGCTTCAAGCTTTCGAAAAGGTCCTTACACCTCTCTGGATCAAAATCTGATAGTGTAAAAATCTGACAGTGCGAACCCCAAAATCTGATAAAATGTGACTGATCAGATCATCTCGTCGCCTCGGAGCTAAAGGATCCTATCTGACACTCGCCAGAGTGGCAGATAGGATCCTTTAGCTCCGAGGCGACGATCTGATACTTAAAACATCTTCTTTTTTTTCCCGAAGTATCTGAAGTCGAGCTCTATCAGAGCTAAAGAAATATGTACGTGACCTTTTCACCATAGCATCATCACAAAATCACCCCACGTGGGAATACGACAGGAGATTTTTTTCACTTTGCGGTAGAAAGAGGAATGTTTGTGGAATATATTGAGCCAACAGTATAAAAACCAGAATACGATAAATGCTTGGATACAAAAACGCTAAAATATTTGGCATTGAATGGTCTACTTATAGTTATCTATTAAAATGATGCTTTACAGTGATGCGCGATAATACAGATGTACAAAAAATCCAGAGAGACTGTACTGGCCAGCTCCCCTAAGATCCGAAAAGATAAATAACCATATGTTCACCTAAAATTTACGTTTTCACAAAATAAATGATATACATATCGGAAAGAAAACAATCCTTATACAAATTTTGACTGAAACATTCGAAGGTGTTAAAGGTGACATATCACCCCTTATATAGTATGAATACATTTGTGACAAATAAATCAAAGTTGCCACAAGATGGGACGCAAGTGTTTCCTTGTATTGGGTGATTGGCTGGAGTCACATGATAGCCAATCACCCCATATAAGGACATAATTATTCATACCATATAAGGAGTGATAGATCACCTTTAATTTTTTGTTTGCTCAGATTATTATGATCAGATTGTCTGATTAGATTGATGTGATGTCTAATCAGACAAGATTGTGATGGTGTGAACCGAGCTGTAGAAGTAATATTACAACAAAAAGTTCCCCAGCGACAACATTCTCGGTGATCCGACAAATATCTGATTGCGACACACAATGTATAAAATGTTGTGTCCACGCGGGATAGTAAGTTTATATCCCCATTAAATTGGGAAGTCACGTCAAATCGTGCTAATGACTACTGCATCAAAATCGGCTGCGTTTCCTTTTGCATGCTGGTTATTGCCGTACCAAACGTACTAATGCGCTTTTGAGTTTTTCTTGCTTTAGCTATTATCTCATTATTGAGTGTGTAGTTGATGTGGAGCTATACAGATACCTGCACATATATCTAAATATTGACTACACTAAACTTTATTGTGTCCCAACCAGTGGATATATAATCAGATGACAATATGTTTCTATTAATTTCAGCTAACACTGGAGAGATTTCCCACGCTGGTGGTCTTGACTATGTGACCACTCCGGAATACCAGGTAGAAGTAACTGTGATAGACTCGTACGGTTGGTATGCTGATGTAAGTGTCAACTTGACAGTAGAGATAGAATGGGTGAATGAGGCGCCTATGATAGGAGTGTCAAGTACAAGTGTCAGCATCCCTGAAGGAGAGGTGAGTCTTTCAAAGAAATGATAAATGCTGGAAGATCACAGATTGTATGTGGAAGCTTATTTAGACGGAGGTTATTAGGACCGGCCGACGGCTGGTATCCTATCAAGTTGATTTTGCCTGAGTTTGTGTCCTATTTAGGGGAAATAGGTGTGGTGTGTGTGGGAAACGGTTGACATTTCTGTACACCAGTCCTTATGAACATGTGCAATATAACGTTTGAGGTCCCTAGGTTAAGTATTTTCGTGTTTAAAAATCTTCAGAAAAAAAATATTCAAGATTTTATTCGTGGTTAAGAGCTTATCAGCTTATAAGGTTTTGGTTGGAATAATGTTGTCCAACGAATACGGTGCCGAACATTATTTCACAATTGGGCCAATGTATCGTGTTATCCGGGTAGTGGCCTTTCGGGGGGATAAAACGTCACCCTTATGGCAGTCAGAGCAAACACGGGACAATGACCCAAATCTGTTTCAATGTTGGGCCAGCGTCGAATACGATTGACCGGCATTGAACCAGCAATGGGTTGCGACGCTGGTCCAACCTTGAACCGGTATTGGGTGGGTAGGCCTACATTGTGTGTACCAGGTACATCATATAGACGCGCACACTGACTTATCAGCGGTGGTGGTGAAAGGAATAGGCCTACATGTTGAAGATATACTTGTCTCCTTGGCTCTTTCAATAATTATATCCTGGTCATTTAGGATTCTTACCCATGAGGAAAACAAACACAGCTATGTTTACAAAATATTAGGCCATTTTTTTGTCTAAAACACTCAAACAGACTGAAGCCGGGCCTCGGAGTTCGGGAACTCCATTTCTACTTTTCAAGTAAGTCCAACTTGAAAAAACAAAACAAATAGAGATTACCCTTACGACCAGAGATTATTACATATTTCAATAGTCTACACCCCACCACTCGTCTTCTATGAAATGATGAGGAATTCCAAAAAGTCTAAACGAACCTATATCGCTGTAGCAGTGGTTAGTCGTAACACTGTATGGAGTGTATGCACACCCGGATCTTAGGTGTGCCATTTAGGCAGGGCTGCACCTCTCGAAACTTTTTCTCAGCTTTGCTGCTGCTTTGTGTTATCTATTTCACCATAGGCACGTGACTTGATAAGATCACTCTTGACTAATGGCTTATTTATCACAGAAGTGATATGGGTGTTGTAATTGTTAGCAGCAAATAATCCCTTAAATTGCTGATCATCGCGTCTATATCCGCTTTAGTCTATGATATATATGTTCTTCAATTTTTTTTTAAAGAAATCAGCATTAAACTAGATTGGCATATCGTCCCCTTGGAGGTAAAAGGTGCTAAACTGCCACTTTGTAATGTGGCAGTTTAGCACCTTCTAACTCCAAGGGGTCGATTTGCTTAATATGTTTTTGGCAGCCAGAACAACTTCAAGTGGGTGAAAATTTAACCTGTATAATGTAGCGATTTGATGGCTAATGCATTTCAAAACTTGGGTTGGATCTAGAAAGCTGCAGTTGGCCAATGAAAAGGGAGAAAACATACTCCTACGTCAAACGAATGAAAATAGATAATATTTTACGAAAATAGATATCACGCTTTTTTCTGGGGTTTTTTCGCAGCCGATAGGGACGGCGATCCCGGACTTTGAGCTGCAGGGCACGGATCGTGACATCCCGGTGGGTGACTGGATCTATTACACGCTCACTGATCACAGATTCCACCCAGATAATGTCACCAACCAGATCACCACCCTCACGGATATCAGGTTGCCTAACAACCAGGACAGCGAGGTGGTTACCATGACGCTGGCGGTGATTGACAGCAGTGGTCAAGAAGACACTGTGGATTTGGCAGTCACAATCACAGACGTAAATGACCAGGCTCCTCAGTTTGTACAGACCACCTACAGCGCCACTGTTACCGGTGAGATTATTATTTAAAAAGTAGACTTGAAAGGACGTCGGCCACTGGGCACACGACGTTGCTGCGACGCTGAATCAACGTCTATGACGTTGATTCAACGTCGCAGCAACGTCGTGTGCCCAAAATGACGTTGATTCAATGTCGCAGCAATGCCGTGTGCCCGATGAGCCTATCTGCCACTATAAAAAGGGACTGTTACAAAACTTTAAATTCAACTGGTTCTATTATGTGAATTTCATAATCATGAATAAAAAGTACTTGATGATTTTTTTACAAAATATGTTAGTATTCAAATTCATGTAGGCCTGCCTTACTACGGTCTGTCTGTTTGTATTGCTTTCATTTAACATATCAAGCCAAGAACAACTTAAAACTTGAATACTGTAGATCTGGTTATATGCGCGAGGTTTTAATTTTAGCGAATTTCGGGAGGACGACAAATTTGCGAATTCAAGAATCTCGCAAAGAATATTTTTATAATAGCGCTACTAAAAAAAAAGACAAATCGCGAATTCTAAACTTCGTCAAAAGTCCCAAAATCGGAGATTCGCAATAAATCAAACACGCAAAAATCACCAGATCTACGGTAATATAAATTTTATTAATTGTTTTGCTGAAAATCTTGACAAACATAACATGATTTCGACGTTATTGACGTGAAAATCGGAGAGTAATATTTTTTGGTAATTGAGAACATTAATGTTTCAGGACATCTTTACGTTTTACCATGTTGAATATGTACAATGTTGGACCTTGTTGAATTATTGGCACGTGAGCAAAAATAACAATTAAAAATCAATGTCTATCTCTATTGTTATTGTTAATTATTTAAGAATCACTTGCACTTATCTTACGATATCAAAATAAATGATGTAGGCCTAAGTCCCCTGAAAAATATGCCAAAGTGCATAAAGCAAAAAATTATAAACAGAGTCCAGTTTAACTACTCTGTTCATACTTTAACCAGTGTTAACAGTTTAAGATCTTCTACACTACAAATTGTTGTAGAAAACAGCCTAGGTGAGACTTGGGTTATCAGTGTTGCAGCTACAGATTTGGATGGACCCAGTAACAGTATTATAACATACAGTATTCCTGACAGTCCTGCGGATCTCTACTTCCAGGTATTGTATACAAGCACACTTTACTAACGTGTAAAACAGCAGTATCTGCTTATTTGTATAGTAAGCGGATACTGTCTTTTGGCTTCTCACGGCAGCATACAAATTTATTATACTAGTGTATATGCTTGTGTTTTTTTATTGTTGGTTATTTTTATTATTTTTTTAGTTCTATAGATACGTTAGTTATTGCGCCAGTTTAGTATCGGATTGTCAAGTGCATTTTAATATCAGGATTGTACGATTTGACCGTGATCACTATAAGCTACCATATATTAAAAAACACCACTACATTATTTTCTTTGTCCAACCACTACATTCTAAGCCGGGAATGGAGAGTTATTGTTGATCAAGTACAGACCAATTATCATGGAAGGCCTATGGTGCTATTTTCCGTCAGGTGTGAGCGAGCTGTTGATTATGAGGGATTCTCATTATGATCGGATCTGTTTTAAGTCAGTTAAAACCCTCGGAGGTCTGCGTTCTTAGCTGTGGAAAAGGCCACGGCCTCCGGCCCCGGCCTTTTCAACAACTAAGAATGTAGACCTCCTCGGGCTTTTTTCTATACATCGTTTTGTGTAGGTCTACTAGTTGATTTCAGATTGACAGCACGGGAGAAATGACGACTAAACAACCTATAGATTACACTACTTACCCCAATTTTACTTTCACCATTATGGCGATGGACAGTGGTTCGCCTGCCCTGAACGGCACATCAGTGGTGACTGTCACAGTGACGGAGGTGAACACTGATACTCCTAAGTTTACCAAGGACTTCTACAATCTGGAAGTGGGGGCTGACACTGATGGGGGAGAGGTGGTGCTCACTGTAACAGCCACTGACAGAGACACAGGTGAGAAGGTCAGGGCGAATCCAGAATAGTTTTGCAAGGGGGGGGGGGGAGTAATTGAAAAAAAATTAAAAAAATATGTGTTAATGGGGGATTGGCACTTTAAATTTATGAGGGTAGTGGCCCAAGTTGAGGCACTACCCTAGTAAATCTAGGCGCAGCACAAAAATTAAAAAAACTTTTGCAGTTCTAGTCTATGGACATGTTTACATCATATGGTCATATTAAAAAGCCAAAATAAAATCACCGATTTTTTGATGATTTTAGACCTGGGCATGTCCCTTTAATACCTGTCTATCTGTCTGTCTATCATTTTTAAAGCCTCAGTGAACACTCTACACTACACCTTCATGATCCCTGAGGATGATTTTAACATGGAGCTACTGACTGGAGAGATAGCAGTGGATCATAATCTGGGTCACGGCAATAAGTACCTTATCTACCCTCTGGTGGCTGATAGCGGAACCCCGGAGTATACATCAGAGTGAGTCAACATACATAATGCTAAACTTAGAGCCTGAGGAGCACTACATTCTTAGCTGTGGAAAAGGACGAGCTCCGAGGGTTTTAACTGGTTTAAAACACCAACCGACCATATTAAATGAAAACCTCTCATAATCGACAGCTCGGTCACACCTGACTGTTTATAGCACCATAGGCCTTGTATGATAATTGATATGTAATTGATCAACAATAACTCTCCATTCCCGGCTAAAAATGTCGTGGTCGGACAAAGCAAATAATGTAGTGGTGTGTTTTAAGATGTAATATATCCCTTTCGGAATCTGACGTCTAAAACACTTATCCTTATGATCATGACTATTGTCGTTTTTAAGCTATTTTATAAGTCGACCAAATCACTGATACTGGGACGAAATGTGTGTTCAAACATCAGAATTTGCAAATATTTGATCTCAAATTAAACAAATACGCATATTTTTCTCCCACTTGAAGTTGTGGGTCGCGGTAGCGAGACACAACTTCAAGTGGGTGGAAATGCAAGCAGGATAAGCAGGTTTTATCAGCTGATCAAATCATCGTTATCGGGCACGAAAATATGATTCGCAAATGCTTGGTCGCAAATTGAAGAATTACATGTATGTGTAAGCTCCTATATGGTATTTAGAGACTAACTTGATATATTAAATATGGGATCGTTTATCTTATGAGGAGAAGTATGGATAAGAATACAGTTTCAAGCTTCTTTATTGATGGTTCATATTTCACAGGATTCAGTCTCATGTATAGATAGTAAACATGATAATGATAAACTTAGTGAGAACGTGGTGGTCTTATTCAAGCTTTCACATATGAGCAATTGTCACCCACTCGAAGTTGTGGGTCGCAGTGCGTGAAAATTCAAATAATATAATGGTTTATATTCAGCGAAAACAAAGTTTTAATCCTTCGTGTTTTATAAAAAAAACTCGTATTCTATTTTCTCTTCACAGTCCAACAACTGTACGAATAGACACGTACAACCCCAGGACGAGGATGGTGTCTATATACATGTCCATGCCCGCCGAGGAGCTCGAGGTGAAGGCCACGGAGTTTTTGGGCAACCTCTCAGCTTATCTGTCACCATGGCAACCCCGAATAGAAAGCATCACCGCTAGAGGAAGCGGGTGAGTCACGGCAAATAGTTATCAAGATCAAATATTTTCTCGTTTAAATTTTGAAGTAGTTCATATTTGCAAAATCGACGTCCACAGTGGCAGATACACGTATATAACTTTAATTCTACATGTGATTAGAGTGGCGCATATTGACGTCAATGTGGTAGATATACGCATGTACCTTTAATTTTACATGTTATTGGAGTGGAGTATTGACGTCCAAAGTTGCAGATACATGTATGCTTCTGTAATTCTACATGTGATTAGAGTGACGTATTGACGTCCATAGTGGCAGATATATGTATATACATTTAATTCTACATGTGATTAGAATTGCGTATTGACGTCCAAAGTGGTAGATACATGTATGTACCTTTAATTCTACATGTGTTTAGAGTGGCGTATTGACGTCCAAAATGGCAAAAACACGTATGTACCTCTAATTATACATGTGATTAGAGTGGCGACGTCCAAAGTGGCAGATACACGCATGTACCTTTAATTCTACATGTGATTAGAGTGAAGTATTGACGTCCAATGTGGTAGATACATGTATATACCTATAATTCTACATTTTATTGGAGTGGCGAATTGACGTGCAAAGTGACAGATACATATATGTACCTTTAATTCTACATGTGATTAGAGTGACGTATTGACGTCCAATGTTGCAGATACATGTATATCTCTTTAATTCTAGATGTGATTAGAGTTAAGTATTGACGTCCAAAGTAGTAGATACACGTATGTATACCTTTAATTCTGCATGTTATTGGAGTGGAGTATTGACGTCCAAAGTTGCAGATACATGTATGCTTCTGTAATTCTACATATGATTAGAGTGACGTATTGACGTCCATAGTGGCAGATATATGTATATACCTTTAATTCTACATGTGATTAGAATTGCGTATTGACGTCCAAAGTGGTAGATACACGTATGTACCTTTAATTCTACATGTTATTGTAGTGGCGTATTGACGTCCAAAATGGCAGATACATGTATGTCCCTTTAATTCTACATGTGTTTAGAGTGGCGTATTGACGTCCAAAATGGCAAAAACACGTATGTACTTCTAATTATACATGTGATTAGAGTGGCGACGTCCAAAGTGGCAGATACACGCATGTACCTTTAATTCTACATGTGATTAGAGTGACGTATTGACGTCCAATGTTGCAGATACATGTATATATCTTTAATTCTAGATGTGATTATAGTTAAGTATTGACGTCCAAAGTGGTAGATACACGTATGTATACCTTTAATTCTGCATGTTATTGGAGTAGCGTATTGACGTCCAATGTGGCAGATATATGTATGTCCCTTTGGCTTCTTCGTGGACAACATTAAAAATTAAGAATGTTTTTTCAGCAAATAGTTGACGTTGATCCAACTATTGTGACTATTGTCGTGGGCAGTGACAAATATTAAACCAAAACCCGTTAGACGGATATATACAGTAATGTTACTAGCACGCTCATGCTGCTACGAATTATATTTTGTTTCAAATTTTCGTAAAATTCTTCATTTCTTGATTCTAAGGGTACCCAGTTGTGAAAGATAAAAAGTCAGAAGCCTGGCATCGCGTTGTCGGCATTACGTTGTCGGCATTGCGTTGTCGGCATTGCGTTGTCGGCATTGCTTTTATTAATTCTCCATTAGAATGAACGGGAAATACAATAAAACAACTTAGCAGTCTAAGAACGTAATTCTAAGAGACTGTGGAAAACAGACACCTCCCACTTTATCATTTTTATTTGTCTTCTATGCCATTCATTGTTGTATCTATGCTGTTTTAATGGTGGGCCACCGTCTACAACGCTGAGCCACCATTAAAAAAACATGGAGACAATACTGTAGATCTGGTAATTTTTGCGTTTTGAAATTTTCGCGAATTTTTAATTTTCAATTTTTTCACGAAGTTTAGAACTCGCGAATTTTCATTTTTCTTTAATAGCGCTATTATGATAGGTTTCGGGAGATTCTTGAATTCGCGAATTTGAGCTTCTCGCGACATTCGCAAAATTAAAACCTCGCGAATATTACCAGATCTATAGTAGTTTATTTCAAAGCGTAGCGTTAGTTTTAGAATTTCAAAATAGGAGGTGTTTTTTGCTTCTAGTTCGATACGAGCTTTATTTGCACTCTGTATGATGACGTTTTCAGTAGCAGGGTGCGGATTTACGCCCTGGCAGATACCTCTGCGGATACCTTATCAGATCTGGCCAATGAGAAACCGTTTGTGCACAGAGACAACCTATTGGAGGAGCTGCGCACTAACATACAAGGTATAATACATCGACCTCCCACTGGGCGCACGACGTTGTTACGACGTTGAATCAACGTCATTCACGTTGATTCAACGTCGTGTGCCCAGTGGGATTATTATCATTGCTATATGTTTTGCATGCATTTCCCAGGTTTTGATATAAATACATGCATGTATTTTGATTTTGAAATCTTGCTGATGCCACGTTTTATCTTTAACATGTTAACAAATCAGATATTGAATGTCCAAATAAAAATTTGAAAACACGAACATATTCGTGACCGGCGGTTAAAGGGTTCATTAACCGATTATACAGACGTATTGATGTCATACCGTAAATACACCTGAAGTTAAAGGGACGTAACTACCACTTTCTAAGGTGGCTGATACGTCCATTGAATCGCTTGTGCACCTTTCGTTTTGAGGGGAACGCAGATATTCCAATCACTATTATGTTTATCTCAATGTAACTGAATTGACATTATCATTATTTTGAAATCTATATGCTGCTTCAGGAAACCCTCGAGATGAGCTGAAGCAGGGGTCATTCATAGACTACGGGATCGACGAGGTGCAGCCAAGCTATCCTGTCTGGATCGTGGACACAGTGGCTGGGATCGCCACGCTCACACTGCTATGTCTGGTTGTATTGGTGGCCCTACTGACGGCTGGGGGGCTGGCCCTCTGCAAGCACCAACACTGGTTCTGTTTTAAGGACACAACCACCAGGTCAGCACTGATAATGACACGGCGAATATCGACCCAATGTTGGTCCAATGTTGAGCCGACGTCGTAGACGGCGGGCCAACATTGGTCCAACATTGGGTCGATATGTGGTGTTACCTGGGGAGTGACGTCTCCCATTCTCGTGCTTCTATTTATTTTGTAATTTTTATTCTGTATTTTGTAAATCTAGTTCTCTTCACGGTTGTGAAAAAGTGTAAACTTGCCTTACGCATTAACAGTTGGCTCATTATATTTTTTATTGCGAAAACATCATTAGTATTTCCTCAATACAAGATTAAATTGAATGACCATTGATGTACCTGTAATCTAATTCTAGGTGGTTGGCCCTCACTATCTGTATATTTTAGATAAAAAAACGGTTGCATCCTGGAGTTGTTAATGCGTGTGGATCACATGACTTTACATGGCTTATCAATGGCGTTGCCATCAAATTGATCGTGCACCACCCGGCCACCAAGAGATTGGCAACGGATAACAATTTGCACTTAACTATTATACACAATATGCTACTTAAAAATATGTATACATTTATATTAATACATATAAAACAGATATGTATGGGTATAATATATTTCATGAGATCGGATCTAAATGTATTTAGTTAATTAAAACTATTATGCCCATAATGCCGTAGAAATGCAAAAGGAGTATCTGCTTACTTTACAAGTAAAAGATACCGCCCTTTGGCTTTGTAGAGCAGCATGGTACTCTATACTTACCTTTGTATACTGACTTTTTTTAAGAGTATCACCATATCCCAGGAGACCTCCCCCCTATGACGCCGAGCAGTACAAACTCCACTATAGAAAGAGTAACGGTAAACCCCCGATGTCATCCATGTGGGTGACCGACAGCAGCAGCAACTACTCCAGGTAAGGATACCAGCCAGCACCAGACATTCACCCAATGCTGCTTTGAATGCCCCGTGTTTGCTGGGGAGGAAACTAAACCGAAAACACGATGTTCTCCTGAACACGCAACACATCGCATATGCTGTTCAACCCAGCAAACGGTGTTGAGCCAATGTTGTTTTAATGCTGTTTTAAAACAACATTGGTTCAACGACTCGTGTGTTGCAATGTTGAAATATTTTTGTATATACTATGTAGGGTTTTTCTCAATTCGGAATTATCGCAAATGTCTTAGTTAGCTATGTCTGCTTTATGTGAATACCTATGTAATGGGTCTGCGACTATTATAAATATTTTATTTTTTCTCAGTGCGGGGAACATCTTTGGATGTCAGAATCTGAGTCTATAGACGTCACATTCTTAACTATAAAGAGCGAAAGAGTTAAATACTGTATTGTTTCAGCGTTGGCCTGAAGTGTTTGGTTGTTATCCGTTCACTCTATGAACGATGGCAAAGTATAGGAAAGTCGTATAGCCTGGGGGCGCGTGAAATTGTGAAACTTAGTTGTTGTTGTGATTACGTGTTAAAATTCGGACACGAAACGCCTGGTGACCATTGCCGAAAACCTTTTCTTGTTAAAAAATATGCAAATTAGGCAGCCATTACCAAAAATCGACTTGAAAACAATATCTCATAAATAAATCCACTAATTAGAATAACAAATAAAGTGTCTACACTAGGGTTTTCATGTTCAACAATTGCAACGAAAAAAACATTTGCTCCACCTGATTGTATGACATGAAATATGCAAACTAGCCGGCATTAACAAAAATACAGTTTCATCAATATCTCAAACAATCAATTTACAACAACCCAAAATAAGGAGTCTGTACAATGTTTTTTAAAGCTCAACGACCACAAAGACTACAAGATTCAAATAGGTCAGGATAACACATTTGTATAAAATATGCAAATTACCATTTGTTTATATTTCATTTTGTTATATTCAACATCGGCTTCAACATCGGCGTTCAATTATCCAACATTTTTGCGGGAGCCCTGATGCAGTGGTAAAAGCTGCCTGCTTGGAAAGTCGGAGATTGCGGGATCGAACCCCACTCTGGTCTCCAAGTTTCAAAGAAATAAAATATTTCGTCCCCGCACATTCGTAAAGAACTAATCTTGTGGAGAACCTCCGTGACCCAGAGGTTGCGCGCTCGGCCTCAAACCGCCAGGGATCGAATTTCGAATCATGTGTCTGAAGGGCAGTGTGATCTGATCATCCTCAGGAGGTTCTCCTGGCCCAGTTTAACCTATATGTGCACAAGGGTGACCTAAAACCCCATTCATTTTATTTAATTTATTCACAAGTTTTACCAATCTTATATAGTACAACAGTTTACGTATAATTGTTGACTTCTGTGTTTTTGTAAGGGGTTATTTTGCCATTTTAATTATTTATTTAAATTCAATCAGGTGTAGCAATAATAATTTAATTAACAACCGAGAATAGAGACAGCTATCAATGGGCCAATTGGTGATCTTGGTAATCATGGTAATCCGAGTATTTTCCCAAGGTATCATTATATACAGTATATATAAAGAGTTTCTGCGTCAGGATTTCTATCATGAGAGTTATACAAGTTAGGATGCGATGCCTCGCCGTAGCTCACGTGATTGTTTTTATTTCCAAAATGCCTGAATGAAAACAAGTGGTGCCGCATCTTAAATGTAAGCAGTTTCGACATAAAGATTTCCATCTTGAGAGCTATTGAATTTATTGTGCGATGCCTAAATATTTTTCAATCAATACTTGAACTAATTGTTTTTTAATTTTGAAACAGTGTACAAGGGGCATCGCATCATAAATCGAATAGCTCTCACGTTAAAATTCATTTTGTAGAAATTGTTTTTTTTAACATATAAATGTATATGATGATAACCCGGAAAATTACTTAGATTACCGACTCTCATCGCATGCGGCTTCCACAGTGGAAGCCGCATGCGCTGACAGTCGGTAATCTGAGTAGTTTTCCGAGCTTATTAAATTTAAATGTATAAACATTTATATGTGTAAAAAAAAAACAATTTCTACTGAATGAATTTTAACGTGAGAGATATGCGACCACGAGTTCGATTCTTAGATTGCATCACTTTTTCTAGACTGCCATCTTTATTTCTTCATAAAAATTCTCACTCTTTAAAGCCGCTTGTCCGATGTAAATCAATTTCTAGACTGCATCCCTTTTTTATAAAATGCAGAGCATATTCCGGTCATGTCATTCTTTTTTTATCTTGCTGATGGTGTTGAATTCACTGAAGTGCTTTGTTTAATTTGATCGCATTGGAATTAACCGAATTCACCTATTTGTTGATGCTCACAAATATATCCTAGTCATAACGACCACATTTATTTTTCAATCTTTTGTTTTCATCACATCTAGACATTGTCGCCCAGATATATTTCACATCCTTTGTCGATTTATGTGTTGTGCGATATGTTGTATCGCCCTTACAGGCGTTTCATAATGATTTTAAATTGAAAGAAATTCATTTGGTCTCCATGATTTATACACAATTAATTCAGCGCTGTAGGGGTTAAACATCTGTCAAATAACATAAAATAATAATAAAAAATAATAATATAATATAAAGTCTGCCAGTAATTTTCCATGGGTGTTTATTATCATTTGGCGTAAAATAGCAAGCATCCGGCCAGATCGTGATATACTGACCTCTCTTATATTTTTAATTTTCAGCGCGGGGACCGACTGTATACGTCATAATATGCCGTCTCTGGACGTCAGATGACGTCTATGGACGTCAGATTATGACATCTAAAGTAGATCCCTGAACTGAAAGAGTTAAAAATAATAATATTGGCCGTAGACCCATAACATATGTGTTCAAATGAAGCGCAAAGATCGAACTGAAACATTTATGACTATGTCAAATTGACAAAACCCTTTAGTCTCCATGGTTTATACAAAAATATTTCAGTGTTGTAAGGGTTAAAGTGACTCCTGACGAGTCATTTCCTTATATGACACTATTTAGGTGATATATTTACTATTGAGATTGTAGTACACTCATTTCGTTTTATTGAATTATTGAGGTATGCTTAACCATGTGATATGAATTGACCTTTAACCCAAACTTTATATTGTTTTTCAGATCGCTTGATACAGGCGGCGATTCCAAACGAAATCTAACACCAGTCAATTAGAAATGCATGTGTAATGTTACCCACCCCATGGTATTATATTTATTGTGTAAATTATTCTTTGCTAACGATTTCAGGATTTATCTGTTTATGGAGGTGATCAGCACCTGAAATATTTATTTTATATAATTTACAGACAGACTTGAATTGATCGACAGAAGATTATAATTGTTCCTAGTTATACAATTAAGCACTTGAAAACTGATCTATTCCATCCCGGGAATAACATATTTCACGAATTTCGCGTTCAATGTTTTAAAATAATTATATATTTTACAGCGGTCCTCATTTTTGTTATTCACTCTAATATTATTTAAGTAACTCAAGAATTTTAATTATCCTCAGGCAAGTGTAACATTTATGTATGCGACATCGCTTCTATATTAAATTGTATAACGCCCACTTTTAGGAGTTACACAATATCCTTATTACTGTTTATCACTAATATAACAAATCGAGGATGATCATATTGTCTGATTTACACATACACATGAACCTTTTTTTCAAGGTGATCTATCACCCCTTATATGGTATGAATAATTATGTCCTTATATGGGGTGATTGGCTATCATGTGACCCTCTCAGAGGGTCACATGATAGCCAATCACCCCATATATGGGGTGATTGGCTATCATGTGACTCTCTCAGAGGGTCACATGATAGCCAAGTACCCCATATAAGGAAACACTTGTGTCCCATCTTGTGGCAACTCTGATTTATTTGTTACAAAATTATTCATACTATATAAGGAGTGATAGATCACCTTTAATGTTTAAAACCCGGGCTAAGATAGGAAATGTCTGTGACCAGCCAGCTCGTCTACTCAGCATGCATACTATTTTGTGTTACTTTGTCTTATTAGCAAACAAAAAATAAGGTATTACATTTTATATAATACTTCTACATGGTAAAGCTCACTATTTGAGGAGGTTTAATGGTGATGGTAAAATTAATTTAGTTTCTATTTCCATCATGTTATTGTTGTTATTGCTATATTGTTATTGTACAGCATTTAATAAACTCATATACGCATTGGAATCAGTGACATACAATGAAGGCGTCTGAATAGTTAATAAAAATGTTATGCTGACGAAACACATACAAAACACATATCGGCATTTCACACTAATCACGACTATAGTCGCTTTAATTTGTTTTTATTATACGATTGTCCGGCATTTAACCAGCGATGGGCTGAGACGCTGGCCAAACATTGAGCCGGTATTGGGTGGGTAGGACTACATTGTGTGTACCAGGTACATCGTATAGACCCGTACACTGGTGGAAGGAATAGGCCTACACTTTGAAAATTTTCTTGTCTCTTTCGTTCTTTAAATAGTTAAATCCTGTACATTTGTGATTCTGGCCAATGAGGAAAACCTCGTGTTATACCTTCATTCCAAATTCGTATTTATTGGTCATGCAAACCTAACTTCAGAATTTCATTGAGATGATCATGTGATTCAGATAACGTGGGCATAATGATGACAGTGGTTAGCTGACAAAACGGCATTTCGAGGGAATGAAGATTTACTGAGAGACAATCTGCTTCGTTATTACCAGCTTGATATCCAACAAAAATATATGAAATTAGAATCGTTATGAGGAAATTGCTGCACAACTACGTATTTAAAATCAAATTTCATTTAAAATTTGTTGTTTATTAACTGTCGGTCTATTGCTGCGGCGGCGTCTCAGCTAAGAACTTGAATTACCCAGTTTCACCATCTTGACATAAGTGTTTTTGTACGAATTCGAAACTTAATATCAGTGGTGATTTAGTAAAGTGTTAAATTCAGTTTCATATCAGTCATATTATCAGCTTAATATCTAACAAATGTAGGCCTATGCCAAATATGAGCCATTATCAGTAAATTTCATTAACCCTTTGACTTCCAGGCCGGAGTGCATGCCAGGATCCAGATATACTGGTGTAGGAGTTCTATTTTTCGTCATTTGAAGCTGGAATTGCTAACGCAATTTCCAGCTTCAAATGACGAAAAATACATAAATGTAGTATATATTTGACGAAAATTTGTGTCATTTTATGGTTACGTTCATTGACGAATGACGACGGAAATTTCCGTCATGTATGGTAGTGAAAAGGTTAAGAAAACCCCTTTAACATGTTTAAATCTTAGTGGAACAATTTGATCTCTATGGCAACTAGCGAATAAGAAAATAATTATGAGCACTATGTCTTGAAACACGTTAATCTTCATAGAACAATGGTCGCTGGGGTCAACTGACAAAAAAAAGTCTCGCGCTGTCATTGTCCTTATTATATATTGATTTATCTCTTGTAGATGTAACGTTGGCCATGTTTCCGCCTGTTTTGAAGACATGTGCCAAAATGTCTATTTTTGTAGGACTGTATAGCCTCTAAGTATATTCAGTGATAAAACAACGACAAATTAGGCTTAAGGGGTTAATGCAGATAACGAGGGAGTGTTTTTAAGTTTGGGTATAGGTAGGTTAATCCAGTTACTTTTATCACTGAATAGTTATTGCATATTAAATTCTCTGAGATCACGGTAGACTAGTTAGTTACTTCACTTTTTTTCCCTAAACTGTATAGATCCACATATTGAAATCACAAAATAAAGAAAATCCTAGTGTTGAAAATTACAAAATGCTTTCTAAACTTGAATGGCTCAAGCATCAATTAAATCACTATTTCCCCGTAAATTAAGCCGAATTATAAAAGGAAAGCTTACGAGATGATGCTGCATGCTAGCCTGGTGGCAAAATTTCACAGTGGAGGGTAATTTTTGTTACCACACGGAAACCATTTTTTAAAGTGCGGTTTCCATCACCGGACTTTAATGTTTCATTGATTAATCTGGAAATTACGCAGGCATTGCCCCAAAACAAGATTGCTTCAATAACTTTAAGACTAATTATAACAGACACATTTATATGGCGTCTATTGAGTAATTAATTCCCACATGTCCATGTCTTAAAATGTGAAAAATAATTAATCATAATGCTAATTAGTCAGACTTTGCTGGAAATTGATCTTCTCGCGATAATGAATTGACATTGATACATGTATGCCCAAGACCAGATATGTGTATGCTTAAAAACAAGTGTTGCGTTTATTTATAAATGTCATATATTTTGTTTGATTAAAGAATATAGCAGCCTTTTTATAAATATATGTGTAATTAACCTGGTTTGAAATTTGAATTTGCTCGGCATTTTAGTATAGATTTTTTCATCCATTTGGTCTTACATAAATTGGGTCTGCTGAGCGCGAATTTTTCGGATAACATTCGATATTTGCTGACCTCCACCTTCAAATTAGCAGAACACAAAATGGGAGCCAAAATGTAAAGAAAACACCGTATTTTATATGATTTGTTGCAAACGAAAGCACAATTTACTAAAGGCTTCTTCAAAATTTGTATCAGCAAAAACTATTTCTAATGTCTTTGGAAAAAAATGACTTTTATTTGACCTTCAAATCCAAGACGTCCGCCGTTTTTATATATTTACTGTTGCTATAACTATGCCGCTAAACATGCTAACGATAATATGATTTATTTGCTGTAACTTAATGGACCAGTGATAAACGATGCTTATGAGTACATTTAAAAGAACAAATTCAAAATGACCGCGACATTTACCTAAAAATGAATGCGGCGTTGAGTACGAAATGCATATACATATACATGTAGTATTATCATGGTATACCCACGGGCGCTATTGCATTCTGGGCGACCCATGTCTCGCGTATTTTAAAAGTTGGCTATACCTATAAAAAAATACAAAATGTTTTCAAAAGTTTTTTATCCCTGCGATTGAGAGGCCTTTTTGGTATGGCCAGAAATGCATAACAAGAAATGAATAGCTCCGGCCTCTTGATTTTAGGCACTACGTCAACAAAATTGCATGTAACTCAAAACTATTATACTTATGAACTTGGTTCGGGTGTCATCAGGAAGAGCGATCATGTATTTTTTAATTGCGGATTTTAATAATATTAGTAATGTTGTATGGTAGTTGCTAGATAGTAATATCCATCAAATATCGAGGTAAATTGTCATTTCACATGTATGTCCCGCCTACACATGTAGACCTAGTTCACTTTCTGGGCACATGCGGCGCTCCTGTGATTTATTTACATGTTTACCAAAACATGAGCACTCGCCATCTGCATGTTTTCTCACAACATTGCCATGTGGTTCTGAGGACATAGAAGCTGTACACAAAATTTCACCAAGCATGACAGGCTCTACAAATTCATGGAAATTATATGATGGCTTGTTCTTGTCGTGTTATTATTAAACAAGAATGCTACGCCACCTTAATTGAAATGAATATCCCTTCATGGCAACATATAGCTAGGTTAATCAATGCCGTCTTATTTAATCATAATTTATTAATTAATTTTAATTATTAATTAATTAATTATTTAATTAATGAATTTATTAATTTATTAATTTATTTATTAATTAAAAAATATATCACTATAATTTATTGACTGATTGATTAATCGATTGATTGATTGACTGACTGACTGATTAATAAATTGATTGATTGATTGATTGATTGATAGATCGATCAATCGATGATTGATTGATTGATTGATTGATTGATTGATTGATTGATTGATTGATTGATTGATTGATTGATTGATTGATTGATTGATTGATTGATTGATTGATTGATTGATTGATTGATTGATTGATTGATTGATTGATTGATTGATTGATTGATTGATTGATTGATAGTTTATCCAATCTGCTCTTCAACCTCTAGATCAATACTAGGCCTAGTATGGGGTCCAAATTTGTAGACAGAATACAATTTCTAAGAAAGTGAACTTTATAATTTGTCCAATTTGAAAAGTTCACCCTCTCCCTGATATTTGAATGGTGCCCCCCTCCCCAAAAAAAAAGAATAGCACGAAAACTCCTGAATAGTTTTTTGTTTTAATTCGAAAAAATCCAAGGTGGCCAACATTTTGACAACAAAGAGAATACACTAATGTTTCTATTTGTATGACATAACCTTTAGGCCAATTGTGTCAATACAAAGACCCATCTGTTGAGAATATTACTAGTAACTAATGTAGTTTGTTTACAAAATAATGAAGCTGGTACAAAAAGCATCAAATTTAACTGTTCAATTTGAAGTCCACAAATCTACGCCATGTTGTATTTTAAAGATTAGGCCCACACGGGGGGAACTTAATCAAATGAACGTTGCGGAAATCCAATAACTTGTCATAAACAACGACAATAAATATGAGGGTCGGAAAACGAAAAATGTCCACGCTCAAATTTTTAGTCTGATTATCTGATTATCATACATTTAGAAATACTCAAAAAGATCGGGTTTTTTTCTGATTGATAATACTCGTTCTATTTACATGATATAGGCCACGACTGGTTGGATAGAAAAAGTAAACTACTAAAGCTATTTTGTTTTTTAGGAGGGTCTGGCTGTGTTGACAGCTGTGAGGGGATGGATGATGGTACGTACCATGCATGTGCTGAGCATTTCTGCAGTAGATTCTTCGTGTGTAACAAGAATGCCAAAAAGAGAAGAAACCGTGAGCCACTGAAAAGTTGTGGGAAAAGGAAGCATTGGGACAACAACCTGAAAGAATGTGTTAAGAAAGGAAAATCTGAAACCTGCGAGCCATAAAATACAAATGTGTTTATTAGGATAACTTGTTATTTATAATATCTATAGTCTGATTCACTTTGTATTTAGTTCATTATTCGTGGGGAAATTATAAAATATACATTTTTGAAAAACAATGTTTTCATTTTTTCTATCAGCTAATAGTCCATCTTGAATTTTCAACAGGACCGTCATAAAATCAATATGTTGCCATACTTGCATCTAATGCTTCTAGAAAGTTGAAATTAAATTTGATTTTGCCAATTTTGGAGTCAAGATTATATTCAATGGAATGACTTTCCAGACATAAAGAACGTCTAAATTATGTTTTTTGCATTAAAGACACGTTTAAATAGAAAATGACCGACGACTCTCGATTTGTTTATACATGTTTTAACGATTCGTTGAGCCAATTCTGAATTAATGTTACGGCATTGTATGAAGTAGTTGCATTCATGTAAAGATATATCTCAATAAGCATGCTAAGTAGTCTATACCATTAAATATATAGGTTTACAATTGCAAATTCTTTAATTAGGAAATCAAGAGTGAAAATGATTTAGTGAAATTATACTTAAGGGGTTTCAATTAAAAACACCCGCCTCACCAGAAAACACGCGTCCTCCACCCAATTTTTGGTCTGCGACGTTGGCCTAAAATTGACCCGACATTGGGTAGAGGCATTGTTGCTCTTTAATTGGTTTCATGTTTGTCTACTGCGACGCTGGTCCAACATTAAACCAAATTTGTATAGGCCTATAACTATAATGACTGAATTTGAACTGATAATGAACTTATTCATCGGTTGCCGCCGTGAAGAATTATTGTTTGAACTATTTTCAAATAAATATACTTTTCAAAGGCAAACACGTGTGAAGCTGCTCACTGAACACATTTATATCAGTTCAATGTGGATTTTAGCGTTACATATACAATGTATATATAAGAACTAACACTATTTTTATTATCACATTATTATATATAGGGCTTATTCTGGATTGAAGCCTATACTGTTAAATTATTTAAGTGAATATCATATAGACTAGAATAAATATCTAGATACAGTAAAGGTCATATTTTGGTATGTGAAAGTTGTCCCTGAAAAGGACCGTTATGGTTTTGCGGTGGGCTACAATTGTATGTAGCCTCTTTCTCGCGATAAGGTAAGGACAATTTTGTCAATAATTAAACAAAATGGCCGCAATAATACTAAAATGTTGAACATGATGATGTTTGCCATTGGGCAATGATATATAGGTGACCAATATGCTAGTACGCAATGATCCCTAACCATCACAGCTGTCTGCAGAGCTGTCTGTAAATCTTCCAGACTCGGTGCACTTACATGAGTACATGTCGCTCACAATATATTCACTCAGGCATTCAGGTACATGTAAAGGCGTGTGGCCTTATTGACAATTATCACGTCCTCACATCGTATATTTCTGTCCCGTTGAGTTGCTGGCGATAATCAGAGGAAAGCAAGTAGGTTAATTCTAAATGCTCATCGATCATCATCTGGGTCAAGGTTGAGTGGATTCATCAATGGTGGTCTGCATAAACATAACAAATACACACAGTTAAATGTTCGTCTATTGTAATGTAATAGATTAATAGCTGCAGTATATAAATCAAATGTACCCATAGAGACACATAATTATTGTGTTAGTCAGGACATTGTCTATGGGGTGTGGGACCCGGTGTACTGGTAATTCCATTCACGTTTGTGGTTCATCCCCCGCTCTCATTTCAAAAACACATATATTTCTCATCTTTATACTCATAAAGACTCGGTATTGTGGAGAGTATCCGTGACTAATAGGGCTCAATTTTAAAGCATGTGTCTGCAGGGCTGAGCAGTGTCATCTGATTCATCTCACAGATGTGATTTGTCGATGTCGCTGCCAGCCGTGTGGTGCAGGATTTTCAGAGAAATATCATGTTTTTCCCCTCTCAATATTGGGACATTGTTTCGATGTCGTGTCCTTAGGCAAGGCACTTAACCCTCAAATGTTTCAATTGACTCAGGTGAAAGTACCTGATAGGAAAGAGATGGCAATGTGTACGATAAGTTCAATGAGCCGAAATGGCTACAGGACTGTGTGTGCTCCGTGGAGCTGAGATGGCACACAAATGAGCAGGTCCAGTGACCCGGGGGGGGGGGATGTAAAAGTCGGATGAAATAATTGATATCGGACTATAAACCTGCACCTTTACCGTCATCACAAGGTTATCATGCCTTATTTCAGCACGTATTTATGCAAAGGCTCATTCATTCATTCATTCATTCATTCATCCATTCATTCATTCATTCATTCATTCATTCATTCATTCATTCATTCATTCATTTATTCATTCAATCATTCATTCATTCATTCATTCCTTCATTCATTCATTCATTCATTCATTCATTCATTCATTCATTCATTTAAATTCATTTATTCATTCATTTAAATTCATCCATTTATTCATTCATTCATTCATTCATTCATTCATTCATTCATTCATTCATTCATTCATTCATTCATTCATTCGGCGTTCTATTTCTTCTATGCATATAAGCATACAATAATTATTATATTATTCTAATGAAATAGCGCTCTTTATTTAAAATATCGTATTACAATCTGACAGAGAGTGATTCTCTCGTCAATTATTTATATTAAACCTGCCCACTACCCTTGTCAGGGATAACATAGGCAAGAGTGTACATAGCATAGAGTAAAATACATAGCCATATTGCCAGACATCTCTAAGCCCTTCCGTTATGAAGACAAGAAATCTATTAAAGAATCATCCAACCGCAAAATGGGTAAGATACTACTCAAACGAGACATTAATCCAATGCTGTTTTAATGTTAGGCCAACGTCTGCGACGTTGGCCAACATTAAACCAACTTTTGGTGAGTTTGCTGGGAGGGCTCTCACTGTTAATACGCATGAGGGTGAACTGTTTCTAGACCCCCATGGTAACATAACCATTTGCGTTTCAACACAGAGCTCAAATGAGAGAATTGGTGAATTATTTACTCATAGATGTCGATCAAGTATATAGACTTTATATGATATGATGGGTATGAAACGCATATAGCTTAAATTACAACAAACGGTACGATCTTGAAGACGATAATATTGAAACTGTGTGGATAAAATTGGTATTTAGATCATCCGCAAACATTCTGAGTTGTATGTTATATAGACCACCAAATGCCCCTATAAATTGGTTAGAATATTTTCACTCAGCGCTGGATAAAGCTTACAATGAAAACAAGGAAATGTTAGCACCAGGAGATATAAACATAGATTTTCTTAATCACATAGAGCATACAGAAAAAGCTTCAAACATTTGTAGGCCTAACGAAAAAACTGATCACAAAGCCGTAAAATTAAATAACATACTCACAGATCTAAACCTTCATCAAATTGTAAAAAAGCCATCCAGGGTTACCAGTACTTCTAAAACTCTTATTGATCAAATATATGTTTCAAATTTAAGTAATATAACTGAATGTTCAGAGCCTTGTTATGCTATAAGTGATCATTACCCAGTTTGTGTGACTTGGAAAAAGTCATTTGCAAATAATAAGAAATCATCCAATGAAATAACATACAGGCGTACCAAGTACTTAGATGAAGACCAGTTTATAAATGACCTGTTAAACACGCCTTTTAACTGTTGTTATGAAACCAGTCTAGATCCCGATGTAGCTCTGCAATCCTGGTATAAAGCATTCAACTCTGTGATAGATCACCATATGCCTATTATTTCTAAGCGTGTTAAACACCCAACCCAGCCAAAGTGGATTACAACTGATATTTTAGCAGCGATGCATAAAAGGGACAAATACAAGAAGCAAAACAATCATGTTGAGTATAAGATATGGCGAAATAGAGTTTTAAGACTAGTAAGAAATTCAAAAAAGAAATTTTACATTAATTCCATAGAACAAAACAAAAATTCACCGAAAGAGCTTTGGAAACACGTTAAAGAACTTTGTCCAAAC
The DNA here is from genome assembly GCA_964017125.1 of Flabesymbios commensalis. Lineage (NCBI taxonomy): Eukaryota > Metazoa > Annelida > Polychaeta > Terebellida > Flabelligeridae > Flabesymbios > Flabesymbios commensalis. The sequence continues at coordinate 12,031,298 of OZ024917.1, forward strand.
ACAAAATTACAAAATCCAATATCTCTCCAGATAAATAGTATTTTAATTTCAGATCCTGAAATAGTAGCTGACACATTAAACAAATACTTTGCCACTATTGCTGATAAGTATGCACCTGTTAGACAATCAAGTTTACCTCCTACATCTGTAGAAATGATTTCTAATTTTGTAGACAGCAAAATGAATAGTGAAACTAAATTTATAATACCTCCTGTTAGTGTAGACTTCGTCTTTAAACAAATATTATCTATGCCAAATAATAAAGCTTTTGGTCTGCATGGCCTTAGCGTTGAAATATTGAAACGATCAGCCATAGCTATTTCTAGTTCTATAACTAATATATGCAACCTAATTATCCGAACTTCAATGTTTCCATGTTAGTGGAAAATTGCAAAAGTCACCCCACTATGTAAAAGTGGCAACAAAGAAGAATGCAATAATTACCGTCCTATATCAGTCCTACCTCTTTTGTCTAAAATATTAGAAAAACATGTATTTTTACACTTTTATAAATATCTTCAACACCATAGACTTTTAACTGATAGCCAGTTTGGATTCCGCAGAAACCAATCATGTCAAACTACCCTTATAACTTTAACAGAGAAAAATTATGAAGCTCTTGAAGCAGGAAACTATTTTGGATTAGTACAGCTTGATCTCAGTAAAGCATTCGACCTAGTAAATCACTCTCTGTTACTTCAAAAACTTAAACTATATAATTGTAGCTCTGCATCTACCTTCTGGTTTGAATCCTACCTTTCAAATAGATCTCAGAGTGTTTCTATTGAAAAAACCTGTTTCATCTCCACACAAAATAACATCCGGGGTTCCACAAAGATCGATACTAGGACCCCTTTTATTTCTAATCAATATTAATGATCTCCCCCTCTACTTTAAAAGCTGCATCGAAGTCCTCTATGCTGCTGAACCTACACTAACCAAATCAAGTCCAAATGTAAAAATAATTCAGCAAGAACTATCAAGGGATGTTCATTATGCATTCGAATGGTGTTTAGTTAACGATATGATGTTAAGTATCCCCAAATGTGTATCTTTACTAATCGCTACAAGACAAAAATTAAGTAAATGTCAGGGTATCAAACTGAATATAAATATTAATAATGTAGATCTTCCATGTGTAAATAGTACTAAGATACTTGGTGTTCACTTTGATGCTACCCTTTCTTGGAAAGACCATGTTACACACGTAAGAAAGAAAATATCTAAAAATCTATTTTTGTTGAAGAGTATCAAATGTTTTTTACCCCTAAGTGCTCGAAAATTATTTTATGATAGTTACATTTTACCCTATTTCGATTTTTGCAGTATAATATGGGGTAATTATTCAAAATTTGTATTGGCAGATTTAGAAAAAATACAAAAAAGGGCAGCGCGGATAATATTGAACCAAGATATTAATACTAGAAGCCACGTACTTTTCTCTGAACTGCGTTGGATGCCTTTAGCAGATAGAATAGACTATCATAGATCAATACAGGTGTATAAATGCTTAAATAACAACAACAATCAAGGTCTAAATGAATTATTTCAATACACTAAAATATCCATAACTATAGTACTAGATCATCTAAATCAAACCATTTACACGCACAGATATGTCACAAGAAAAGTTTCACTTATACTGGTGTAAATTCTTGGAACAAAATTCCAAATAGCATTAAAACTGCACCTTCTTTATCAAGTTTTAAAAATGCATATACTTAACATTATTTCGGTAATTAATGATCACCCATATGCTAAATATCTTGTTTACTCTAAATTAGTTGATACTACATATATATATATATATTTATATATTTATATATATATATTTATTATACCTACCTATTAATTTGTACTTTACTTTTTAATTTGAAATGTACATATTGTATTTTGAATTTGTATATATGTTTTAGAGGGCCCATTGCAAATTAGCAATTAAACTTGCTAAATGGTTACCCTCTTGAAATAAAGTTTATTATTATTATTATTATTATTATCATAGTATTATTATCTTGGCTGATAAGTGTGGGTGATATGTTATTGTGGAATGTCCAGGGGCCACTGTTGCATTCTGGGGACCCCATGTCCCGCGTATTTTGACAGTTGACTATTAGTCTAGTAGGAAGAAGGGGGTATCGTGCACCCCCTGGAAATCAATTACTAATTGATGTTTCTAGATTGGAAAAATACCGTAGAAAACGATTTGCTATGTTAAAAAGTTGGCAAAATGTCCCACATACCATTTTTATGCAAATTAGTGACGCCATTACTGGAAAATGTATATTTCGCTACATCTCAGCTAATAGTGCACATAGCTCAACAATTAAGGTCTCTAACCCTATGTTTTGAGGGTCGAAGATCATTATAAATCTATTCTTGAAGTGATGAGATGTGTCTAAAAGATGCTAGCGTGCCAAGTATCGCCGCCATTAGCGAAAAATCTAAGTTTTCCCATATCTCCGCGACTATCAATTATAACTTCATCAGGCCTATGGTCATTCATTTAATTCATTCATTTATTTATTATGCTGACATAATTCGTCTAGACGTATGTTCTGATGCTCAACGAATATAAAAATATTAATATTGAAGAGGTCAGATATGTACGAGGCATGTGATAGTATGCACATGATTAGTGCCATCATTAGCGCATAAAAACTGATAACTGCACACGCTTACTATTTATACCTAATGTATTTCAGAAAATTCAATACCGCCATAACAGAGCAACAACATGTCCTAGTACGCGATATGTTGTAGAATGTATGATAGGATGCACATTAGTATATCCTAGCACAGAATAACACTATGAGGTGTCGCAGTACATGAAAATGTTGTAGAATGTATCTTAGAATGTATACCAGCACGTTCTATCACATATTAACACTATACATTTACTAAAGATTTTGTGGATTAAATTGCAACTATCCGTTCCAAATTTCCAGATAAAGTACATAATATTCCATCAGTACAAAACCAGAAATTAGATCCAAAATAAACTCTTTTGAGCGTGCGACAGAAGATGAAATTAAAAAGCTTATTGTGAGCTCATCGGAAAAATCATGTGATCTGGACCCCATTCATACAAGCGTGCTGAAAAATTGTCTTGATATATTAGTAAGTCCCATCACTGATATACTTAACATTTCAATGGACACAAGTACATTTCCTAACAAATTCAAAGAAGCTCATGTAAGACCACTACCTAAAAAACATATCTTCCTAAACAAACTGAAAAATTACAGGCCTGTATCCTACTTGAGTTTCATTTCCAAAATCTTAGAAAAGGTTGTGGGCGATCGGTCGCAAGCTCATATAAAAAATAACCATCTATCTAATCCAATACAATCAGCTTACAGGAAACATCATTCTACAGAATCAGCTCTACTGAAAGTACATAACGATATCATTATTAGTATGGACAAAGGTGAAGTTACAGCTCTAACCTTGCTCTCCTTGTCGGTCGCTTCCGACACCGTTGACCATGCTACATTACAAATAGACTTTCAGATTGGTATGGAATATCTACATCTGGACAGGGGCAAATTTGGTTTTCTTGTTACTTGCAAAATAGGCACCAGTCCGTAAAAATTAAAGACAGTCTGTCAGATAAAGGCACACTCTCATATGGAGTTCCACAGGGCTCTGTCTGGGACCAGTGCTTTTTATCCTATACACTACACCACTCAGCACTATTATCTCCAGTTTTGAAATAAACCACCATCTTTATGCCAATGATACTCAAACGCCAAGGAATCTCTTGAGAAGTTGCAGCATCGTGTAATGGCCGTGTCGGCCTGGATGACAGGACCTAAGCTGAAGGTTAATCCTAGTAAGACTGACTTTCTTCTCATTGGGACCAAACCTTAGCGAGAAAAAATCCTAAATAATTCCCCATGCTTAATTCAAGGTCACGACACAAATCCATCTACATCCACCAAAAATATTGGTGTAGTATTCGACAGTGGTAGCCCGGATTTCCGAAAAGACATATCTCAAAAAAAAGTCATATCTCAAACATGTAGAGCATGCTTCGATCATATCCGTGACCTGCGTCGAATTCGAAAAAGTCTGTCTTCAGACTGCAGTGGCGCTGGCAGTAGCAAGTTAGCTTATTGTAACTTTTCTAAAATATGCCACAAAAAGATATCGCTAGATAATAACGCGTTCAGAACTGCATGAGTGGTTGCCAAGGCCCCCAAGTTTTAGTTGTTCCTTTCCTATTCTAAAACGATTACAGTCATTGGCTTCCTGTCAAATTTCGCATTCATTTGAAAATATGCACAATAACTTTCCGAACCCTAAAAGACAACCTGCATATCTGGCTGACCTACTTGTTTGTCCGAAATGCTCAAAATATCTACACTACAATTTCAAATCGATTTGTTGGTCATCGTATAAAAACTAAGACTGGGTCAAGAGCTTTCTCAATATCTGGCCCAGCCTTATGGAACTGTGCCTGTGCCAATACGTAATGCCGAAACAATTTTAGTATTCCGGAAACTACTTAAATCTCACCTATTTGATCTGGCTTTCCCACCCTAGCTCCTCAGGAGCGTGGTTCCCTGTTGACGAACCTGATTTGGCCTCGATTATGACACATGATCACGCTAAGGATTTGTGCGCCTCCGAGCTCGGTCCGCTGAGTACGTGATATGTAGAATGTATGCTAGAGCATGTTGTGCTTGAAACAGAACAGTTAAAACTGACAAGATGATTCTGAAGGGTCCAGTCCAATCATTTACTCATCATTCATCACATTCATCAAAACTCAAAATATTGTCATCGTATACTTCATGATCAACCTGGTCATCTCCTTCCAGATCACCAGCATCCAGGAGATCAACCAGCGAGGTTGACAGGACAGGACAACATAATCACAGTGGTTCCAAGACTCCCAGGTCAGTCTTCATCCACCCCTGTTGCTCCTCGTACATGCATGAAGCAATCCGGTGGTTCACATGCTGGATGTGCAGCTCTAAAGCAGACTGGTACGAGGAAGGCGAGACAGGTCGACTCTGGACTTGTCTTCTCCCACCATCTCGTGGGGCAGCTTGAAATGGACGGCTTTCACAGAAGATTCACTAATATGTCCTTACACCAGATACGTACGCAAACTGCTCCAGCAGTTTCATCACCCGAGGCTTGACATTTGACGTCGTCACCCATTTGCTTGAATGTTTTGTATAACCTGTTATTCTTTTCCAGCTTTATAGGTGGCCCCACCTTTCCCATGCCTTTGAATGAACTGGTTCAATCCTCTTCACTGAAGACACATTAGCCGAGGGGAGTGGCACAGTCTTCTCCGAGAGCCACGTCAGGTAATTGCATGTTGACAATCTGTCTGTGCTTCCCCGATCCTGTGTCACACAGTCATATTGATTGAATGGGCATGATGCAGTAGAATCATAAATATATCTGGAGCTGCACCTCCACATGTGTTTTGATATATTGAAGCACTTGGCATGATAAAACCAAATATTATGGGAATAGACAATGCAGTAGCAAGACTAGTAACATAACACAATCTTACCTAGCTATCTGTTGTAGGAAATTGAAGAATTCTACCCTCCACAATCAGGACCGCCATATTTGTTCTGTCCAGCCTGCTTACCACTCCATACAGCATAACTGACATAACTGTTTCTTTGTGTCATCATTTGCAAGGAAACTCTTGGAATAATATGGTTACCTCACAGCTGATCCAGCTAGAATTATCTCTGGGCTGCTACGTCTCAACCTTCCGTGCGCTTTGATTGACCCAGGATGATAACTGTCAGTCGAGATATGTATATGTATGCACAACAGATCGGGGGAAAGTTAGTAATGGTATGCAGCAGTGCCGTGCCATCCTGTATGAACAAATCGTCAACTCCTTGGGGTACGGAGGATTATCTGGGGTAAAGCCACTTGGTGACCCAAGCCAAGGAGGTGCAGCCATAAGTCATGATCTCTTCCAAGTCCATTGGTTCATTTAGACTTTACGAGGAGCAGGTATGCTACGTTGCTTTGCTCCTGGTACTGGATGACTTGAGATGATAGATTAACATAGTAACACAGGTTGACACAGCTTACCATTTGAAAAACAATGAATATAGTTGTGAATGGGATTTTAACTGATTACCTTTCCCTGTGAGGGAGTGATGTTGATCTTGTTGTTGTCAGCTTTATAGAATTGAGTTCCATATTGTCAAATCTTAGTGGCTACCATTAGTCTTGTGAAAGCCCACAGAATGTTACGGCAAAAAGGACAGCGGCGTTCTGGTACTGATCTGCACTTCCAAGAATGTAAGCTTGTGCAAGAGCATCAACAAGAACGATAACTAAACTGTGCAGCAGACAAAATGAAAAAGCAACATGTGTGCTCTTGAATTTGACATGATTTTGTATTGGGTTATTATGTAGCTGTTTCAGCAGTTTCTTAGCTTGATAGTTCTGATTCATCATAACCATTCATTTCTTCGATATAGAGCAAGCGCAATGACGATAGCAATAGGACATCATTATGTTGGACAACATGTTCTCCAGTACGAGTACAAGTGCCTTATCATGGACATATCAGATCGCTCTGAAAATAGTTTACTAGGTTCTTTGACCCTCAAAACATAGGTCTGTAAACCTTTATTTGTAGTTATCTTTAATATTGGCTGAGAAATGGCGAAAAATAGACTTTTCGTTAATGGTGGCAATATTTTGCGCAATCACAAGTATAGTTTTAAAATGCTCTTGGACCCTCAAAACATGGGGCTAGACACCTCAATTGTTGAGCTATGTGCACTATTAGTTGAGATATGGCGAAATATACATTCCCAGTAATGGCGTCACTAATTTGCATAAAAATGGTATGTGGGACATTTTGTCAACTTTTTAACATAGCAAATCGTTTTCTATGGTATTTTTCCAATCTAGAAAAATCAATTAGAAATTGATTTCCGGGGGGTGCACGATACCCCCTTCTTCCTGCCCAACTATATACCTTTAATATATAATGACGAGTTGCAACTACAAGTCTTCAATGTTGATGAAAGTGTGTCCGTCCTCCACCAATATGATTACTGTTAAAAGAAAAGTCCATGGTTATGAATCAAAATGCTCTTCACAGGTGAACTGGGTTAAATATTGTACTCGATACACGGACATATCCATCAGGTCACTGTAGCGTTCTAGCATATATTTGTGTTTTTGTCCAACCCTTTCACTTAAAAACAACATAAATTGCATCTGATGTCGCGAGGATAGATGATTCTCATAATCGTGTTCAGGATATGAGCTGTGAGTTGAATCTGAAATTGTTGCAGAGCGTGCTACAATATTTACACCACCAAACGTTGCAAAGATCTAAAAATCGCTCAAAAAAGATGATAAAAAACACATAAAGATCTCAACCTGAATAATATATCAACAGATCTTCCAAAAACAAAATTTAAAAACAAGAGCTTGAATTGTTTTTCTAATTTGACAAAGAAGATGCGAGTTAATCATGTGAAAGTTTTTGTACAAGCAGACAATAAACGTTTTGTACATATTATACTTCCTGTCGGGATTTATGTATATAAGAAATCCTCTAATAACAATAGATCAAATTCATTGGTAGCACCATATGGATCGCTGAGCATGACAGACTTGGCAATATCCGGAAAGACATTAATTCAAAATGTAAGTGCGGCTGAAGCTAAAGCAGCATCTGCCACTGTCATCAATAAGGTTTGTTCACACAATCAAGGGGAGGGGGTAATCAAATATTTTGGACACGTACCAATGCTATATAATTGATGTTGATCTATACAGAAAAAAGTCCATTGAGAATGTTGATGATAACCACAAGTTCAAAAACATATCTCACAACAGTTGGGGGGAATGTATTTAGTTTACTCTCAGACATATACTCTCGTAATTTCTGAATTTTGGAATGGGAAACATAATACAGTAGTGCACAGAGTCTCTGATGATCATTGCTTTAAAATTACTAACAAGAGGAATTTAGCTCATTTCAACAAATTTGAAAGCGGAAAATGTATGCGTATATCGTTGCATGAAAAGCAGAAAAGCAATATTACAATGTAAGGCTGTACTTAACCTTACAAGAAATATATTGGCACTTGTAAGGTAGCACCCGACTTCGGTGATGCTTGCAGTACATTCACTCAGAGAGGGACGAGGCGCAAATTTTGGGCGTGGCGCTTTGCGATTTCCACAGCCTGTCATACAGAATCAATGCCCACTTGAAGCAGGTTTTCAGTGAAATGTATTGTTTATTTCTCCCCTCGCAACGTTTAGACATAGTTTCAATGACTGTTTCCTTTTGGCAAGACACTCACATGCTTCACTTGACTGAGGTGTAAATTAGTACCTGCAGGTATTACAGAGATGTCAATGTGTACGATAAGTTCAATGCGCCGAAATGTCTGAAGGCCTGTATGCTCTCAGTGGAGTTGAAAAAGCGAACGAATGCACAGGACCAGTGATCGGACGATAAATAATTAGTGTAAAGTCGGCTGGTAAGTCTCCAGATTTGATATATAAACCTGCACATGTACCTTTTATTGGCTTACATGCATTCACTGTCGGTCAATTTGGTGGTAGGCCTAAAGTATATTTCTAAATTTTAATAGGACAGAAATATTTTTCGACTGGGTAAGGATAGTCTGGTGCCTTAAAGCTAAAATGGCACGGATCATTTGCTGGATAAGGATAGATACATGTCATAAAGCTGACAAAATGAGAACATCAGATGTGCTTTTACAAAATGAAATGAAATGAATGGGGTTTTATGCCACGTTTGTGTACATGTAGGCTAAACAGGGTCAGGAGAACATCTTGATGATGGTGAGAAGAATGAGATGACACCGCCCTTCAGACACATAACTCGAGCCCTGACGGTCTGAGGCTGAGCACGCTACCTTTCGGTCACGTAGGCTCCCCATAATATTGTATATGTACAAGTGAACGGGGGGAGCAGACTTTAATGTTTTATACATTTCGCGCTCAATTAGCGGTCATTTAGGGTCATGTCAAAACAGTTTAAATGCAAAATATGCATACATTTGTTTTGTATTGTATAATTTGTTTTTCATGAACAGTGTTTATAGAATCGCTATGTAATTTCATATTATTGATAGCTGATAATGTGATGAAAAAAAACTTAGTAGATACACAGTCTTTAATGTTATATACATTGTGTTCAATTAGCGGTCATTTATAGGGTCATGTCAAAACAGGCTAATTATTGCCCTTAAGCTACTCATCTTGAAGATCTATCACCGCGTATTATCTACAGATATGTACCTTACAAAATTACAAAAAATCAACATTAGAATTTGCCCACTGAGGTGATACCGGTTGATGAAATTTTGGCTATTGGCCCATGTGTAACGCAGATTGACCTTGAAACTGACAAGTTAATATACCCTAGACCATATTAGCCTACATAAACCGCTAGGCCCTATTGACCACATTTAGACTTTGCTGAAACCTTTACAACAAACAGACCTGTATTGATCATTCTACATTAGGTACACTGACAGTTCAGAGGTCAATATACAGTGATCGGAATTGTACGCCAGGGTACACCACATATATGCCTGCTCAAAGATAGCAGCGATAGGCCTACTCTCTATTATAGAGATTGTAATCATACAAAATGGACGATCTCAGAGAAATGTACACGGGTTCCAGAAATAAGGAAAAAGCTGTGTCAATTATAAAGGACATAACTGCTACTGGGACGCAGGAAGAAGTGAATGCTAAATACGACAAATGGGCAGCCACATATAATGAGGTAATCTTAACCCTTTGCCTGCTAATACCTAATAACAGTGATTTATTTAACCTGCTAATAAAACAAATTAAAAGCGACCATAGTTGGCGCAGTGTTGGGTTAATGCTGGGCCAGCGTCCTAGACGGTGGCCCAGCATTGGGGCGATGTATCTGGTTTTTGTGCCACTCCATACTTCGAAGTTCATTAACAGTTCTCTTCATACTAACGTTCATGTTTTATTTCTGCTTTGCAGCCTGGATGTTTTGAATTTTATTTTTAGTTCAATTCTTAATTGGATTAATTAAATGTCGGGTAAAAATCTGAGAAAAAGCCATATGTGATTCCATGGAAGTATACCGCCTGGCAGAATTAACAAGTGATTCCCATTTTACTAAAAGGGGTCATACATGAAGCATTGTGGGGGAAATTACCAACTAAGAAAGCGCCAGCATTGCTCGGGCATTAGGTTGGTGTGGATATTCATGTGATATAGTCCTACCCAGCCAGCACGTTGTACTGAACAGTATTTATTGGATGTTGGGCCAGAGCCAGTGGTCTAGCATTGAGCCGAAAGTACTGACTTTACAAATAGTACGGAACCTCAAAATATAAATTGAAATAATGCTAGTTTAATGTTTGACCACTGTTTACTCTGTTTCCACAACATTAGCCCAGCCTTGGCATTTAGTCCCTTATATTGTGGTCTTGATTTAAATTATTATTATTGATAGTTTATCTGATAGGGGCTGCACCGACGTTACAGATGCTGTGCCAGCATTAATCCAGCAGTGGTTCAAGTTATCGTGTTGAGTGATCTATCACTGGTACGACCGCATTCTCCACACCTAGATGTCGCTCAAGTAAACCATCTTTGAGGTCAGAATGGTACGGCCGTGCACTGGACTGACGTTGAGACATCGTATGCGATGCTGGCCCAACATTGAAACGGCATCGGATGGGTATAATTTGACCTCAAAAAATCAGATCGAAAATCGTTTTTTTTTTAATCTGTAACATTCCAGTTACATGCTCATTTCCCACACAGTCATCATAAAATTATGGACATTTTACGGACTATTGGGGTCTACAAATCCCCACAAACTCCCCTGTCCCCCCCCCCCCCCCCTAGTCACCGAAATGTTGATTTTCCCCGGTAAGACGAGCATAACATTGTAGGCCTATACACACGGCGATCACCTGGTGTTTGTCCTTCAGCACGCAGAGATGTCACTGTAGTCGCTGTAGTGTGTAATAAAATGGTTGACAAAAACTGACGTCACTCACATACGAATGTTGATCCTGGGTGACGGATTTGAAATGTAGAATTGTTGAAAAGTAGACTCGCAACCAGAGTATGACATCATATACCATCTGGAAAAGTGTGGAAAAGGTGAACGCTTCAGGGGCTTAGATATCGGGCGAAACTGACGAAACTGCCGGCCTCTGCGTGTTAATATATAATATCAAATAATTATAATTATAATTAATATCAAAATGTAACTAACAGTTTAGACATAATATGTTTTTTTGCTTGTATCTATGATCTATGTCTAGGATATGGAGCTAGCTGGATCGAATGTGCCCCTCCGGGTTGCAGCAGAAATGGACAAAGTGTTACAGGAGAATAAAAACTGCAAAATCATGGATCTTGCGTGTGGAACTGGCTGTGTAGGTTCAGAGGTTAGTCATCGGTGTGCAAAGGGTCTCCGTAGCACTTTAGGCGCTAAGCACGACCATAGAGGTTTTTAACCCTTTAAGCTCTCACGATGCATTAAAGCATCATTTTACATCCCTGAAACAGACCTAATTTTCCTACAACTAGGGGTTTTAAAACGAAAATTTCCAGGAAACTGGTTTACCAATACGTGGTAATTTTCTCTAATTTTTAAAACACATCATGTCATCTTCATCCACTACAAGTCGAGAATTGCGACAGCAATTCGCGGCTTGTAGTGGATGAAGATGATAATGGTAAACACAGGCTTGAAAGGGTTTATTACCTAATTAATTCACTGCGATTGGGAACGAAATATGTGCCTAAACATAAAAAAATGTAATTGTTCCTTGTCATGTAAAAAAAATGTAAGTAAATTTCACCCACTTAAAGATGTGGTTCGCGGCAGCGAAACACACTTTAAAGTGGTTGAAAATTAAATTCTAAAACTTAGGGTTATAAGGGTTAGCCTATGCATAAACTCTTGTCCTTCAAACCAAAGAAATTGTCCTGCACTTGTTAATCCTTTGCCCTACCGCGACCCACAAATTCAAGGGGTTGGAAATTACTCATACCAGTGTTTGTTTAATTTGAGACCAAACATTAGCAAATTTTGATGTGTAAACGCTGATTTCAAATTCCATTCCAAATAACAGTGATTTGTTCGACTAGTTAAACGGATTAGAAGTGGATTTTTAGTGTATTTGTATTGAATGCAAATTTAACCCTCACAGCGTACTGAAAAAAATAAAATAATACATTTTTATTGGCCACAGACCCATAACATATATAGGCATTGAAGCTGAAAGAGCTAACTAAGATATTTATGAAGATTTCAGATTGAAGAAAACCATTTGTTATCCATGATTTATACAGAATTAATTCAGAGCTGTAAGAGTTAAGTCACCACTATCATGGCTATGTTTACCACCTATGTATTCCCGTAATACTGTTGGATTCAGTATTACATCTGAAGTTATGGTGCAGCTTATCATAACGTTGGGGGCTAGATGGGTTGTCAAAAAGAAAGTAATGTATACTCAAGAGCAGCATCATCCAACAGGATGGTTTTCAGCATATTTATTGAATCTGTCCTGTGCATGAGAGCTCACACGGAAATAATGTATTCTTGTTATTGCATGAAACATAGGTAGGCCATATGGAAATAATTCTGGATCTTGTCATGGAGCACCCATATACATTCCTCAACATTATGCTATTGATATATTAGCCCTTTTCCTGCTGATACGAGTCATTTTTAACCTGTTTTAAGAAACGATCAAATCACTGATATTGGGAATGATATTGGCGTTTAAACGCAAAGTTTTGTAAATATGTGGTCATGAATTAAGTAATTTTCAACCACTTGAGGTTGTGGATCGCGTTAGCGAGACACAGCCTCGAGTTGTTGAAAAATTAGCAGGATAAGGGTTAATTAAAAACATACAATTATGCATAATTACAAAATGACAGGTGCACACCGAACTATCTATATATTTTTTTTTGTAATTCAAGTTGAAGCAGCTGGGCTACACAAGCATTGATGGTTTGGATTCTAGTAAGGCCATGTTAAAGGAGTGTGAGCGAACAGGAGCTTATAGTAAACTGATTTTATCAGAGATTGGCACCAAACCACTGGATATATGTAATGGTGAGTGGATTAAAATAAAATCATGAAAAGTGGTAGATTGGCTAAATTGATTATATCATACCTCATTTCTGATTTATTATTTTTTCATTCAAAGCAAAACATTGGTATATATAATTCTATAGTATAAAATGTGCATGATGGTAATAATACTCGTAATAATCCCCCATTCAAACTTTGTTAGGCCGTGGACATATTTTAAATATCTATGTTTGAATTTTGAGATAACCTTGCCATTAGAAATGGCTACCGGGTAGTAAAGTACACAGTCATTTAGTCATTGCTTAACATATAACTTATATATAAGATATTTATATTATCTTATGTTAATCAGATTGTTACGACGCTGTGTTATTGTCTGGAGCTTTATATCAAGGACACGTTTCTCCAGAATGTCTGAGAGAACTGATTCGCATCACAAAACCATGTAAGTCACTGGGCCCATATTAGGATTTGTCGAAATAGTCATCTCGACCAATCTTCGATCACGTTGAGCGGTGGCCTGCAGTTTTAAAATCGGCCCAATGCCTTTATTGAGATAAACAGCTCACGCATACATTCATTCAAAATAAAATTCACCGGTGACGTCAGTCTATTTTTAAAACAGTAGATTCGGATCTACGAATCTACTGTTATTTTTTATACTGGCCCGGGCGGGCACAGTGATTATTATGCAGGTTTTACCATGACACTACATGCCTAATGTTTCTTAGTTAACCACACTCACTATTTTATCTATCAATTACAATAGATTCGTAGATCTTAATATACTTACATTCAGATCTACAAATCTATCAAATTTCGTTCTTTCCCGTTGACATATGTAACAAATATTCCCAATTTACATCTCAATTACAGTGTTTTTAAATACATTAATATCCCTAGAAAATATAATATTGTAATACTTCATCCATCCACAGGATAATATACTTATACGTGATGTAACAACTGTCTTAGCTAGGATTAGACTCCCCTGTTTTTCTCCCGATTTTTGTACAACTGCCCGTGCATTTCCTCCTTTACAGTGTAATTTGGACAATTTTTCTTTAAAAGAAAACTGCCTGAATTCTTGAATTTAGATTACTTGGACAATTGATGTACTGATGATATTTATTATCGATTATGACAGTGTTTTTAATTACAGCTGGATTGGTCGTCATTGCAAGAGCAGCACCTCGTGAATCTGATTCTCCAGAGATAGAACAACTTGAAAAATTAGCTCAGCAACTTCAAAAAGAAGGCAAATGTAGTCTTTTGGAAAAAATCACAACACCAATGTACTTTGACGATGGACTCGATGGTCTCATTTGGATGTATTCTCCGTTATGAACATTTGAATGAATCTGTTTTTATCAGAGATATGCTTATATATCATATATATGGAGCAGTTGTCACATGCAGTATTCACTGATAGATATTTCCAAATACTTGTACCACAGGGCTTAATATAAAGAACCACATTGTTCATACATTAATGAGACTTCAGAAGCGAGTGAATTTTCAATTTCATAATCTACGCTGACGATACAGCTCTAAGTAGCACACTGAATGTTTTCAAGTTCAATAAACAATTTACCGTAAATATTAATACTGAATTGAGCGAAATAAATGACTGCCTAAGAGCCAATAAACTCTTCCTAAATGTAACGAAAACAAAACCAATGGTATTTAACAAGCCCCCTAAAAAGTTGAATGTTCTCTTCTACAAATTAATGACACAGACATTGAATCTGTTTAAACCTTTAATTACTTAGGCATTAAACGCCTCGAGCATCTTATTTGGAAAAACCATGTGAATAAAATTGCAAATACAATTTCTAGATATATTGGAATATTAAACAAACTAACACGTTGCCTACCACAAGATGCAGTATATCTTTTGTATAACTCTCTTGTACTCAGTCATTCAAATTATGGTATCTTAGCCTGGGGAGATCAAACAGATAGACTCTACAAGCTACAGATAAAAACAGTTAGCATAATTGGTCAGTTTAATTGTTATTCAGAGCCATTTTTTTGTGTTTAAAGAAAAAACTTCAGCTACGAAAGATAAGATAAAAACACACACTCCAAGAGTTTTATTTTTATCATCAACTGTGAAATAACCAGCTGCCATCATATTTCCGCAACATGACCAAAGACCAAAACCTATAGATACTCAGCCATATCTGACAGGCCACAAAAATAAATTACGCTTGCGCAGAATAAACCACGAATTCGCAAGGAAATTTATCCGATACAGTGCAATCGAAACAGCAATAAATAATTCATATTGTCGAAAAAGTAAACAGGCATAGCCTACACGGTTTTATGAACTATCTCAAGAAAATAGGCCTAACTATTTACCAATTGTTACGTTTGTCATTATAGTTTATGGAATAGTTTATTGAACTTAAAGTTAAATATGTCTCTTTATAGATGCATCAACACATGCATGATATATAGGAACAAGGTATCGTCTTGTGATATTTCGAAACTAACTCAATACAAATATATCATATAATTTTATTGCTGTATTAATGCGGACAATCATCAGTACATTTTATATTGGTATGTAATTATTCATTTTGTCTTTAATATATGTGTTATCATATAGAAGAATAAATTCGCGACGATTTATATTATTCTGAACAATTTCATTATGATTATCATATTGTATGCCATATTATCTATACATAATAATGTCATAACTTTTTAAATGTTATGCTAGACATTTTATATTTATTAAACACCTACCAATAATATAAGCTAATTTATTTATTTAGTGTACTTATAAATGAATTATATCTTGCATAAATGAATATATTAAATATAGTGATGTATTACCGCTATGTGTTTTCTTGATATAAAATATATATACATCTGATGACTTCAAACCCATAGAACTACTTTTCAGCAACATATTTATATCAAATATATCACGCGTTTTTTATTGTATTTTGCTATGTTTTGCAGAACAACATTTGCGAATTGTTTCTAGGACAAAAATGTCCTCTAATGAGGGCCGCCATTTCTAATAAAAAAATGTCAAATTGTGACTTTAATTGTTTTAATTGAATAAATTTTAGGCCTACAGGCAAAATCCAATATGGCCAACATCGGTGTAAAATGAGATGCACTGTACTATAATTATTCTAATGTGATGTAATGTCAAAACATAATTCATCTTGGTTATCGCCTATAACACATCCCATATCTTCAAAGCCTGGAATTGGTCGTCATAACATTACAATTAAAATACAAAATTGTCTCACCTCATGAAAATTTTCGAAATTAATGTGTAAATATTATGCAATGGTCCATTTAATTTTAAAATTCTTCTAAAAATTTTTAAAACTCTTGTGTGCCCAACATTTATCATTTTATAGTTTATTGTCACGAATAAATATCTAACAGAACAATTTATCACCGTAATTTAAAAAGTCATTTACAGTCTTTTATGTAATGCAGATTGCCTTAGAAATATGATATGTATTTGCAAATGTACATTTGATGTGTTACAAACAATGTGCATTGCTACTGGCTTTCAGAAATATATCATTTATGACTGTATGATTTGTAAGATTTATTGAGCTCCGTCTTGTACATATCAAGTAGCCTAAATCTTTGCCTATGCCAAAAGTCACTTAATTGATGGTGTGGCGGTAACAAGTACTAAAATAAAAAAAGTCGTAACATGTTAAAACTCTTCAAAACCTACAAACAAGCATTAAGGTGAATAAAGAGAACATTCATATCGAGCCTTCCGTCCTCTTTATGAGTTGTACTGCGCTTGCTCAACGACAGTCTGAAGATTTGGTGTCATACTTCGTACATCAACTTTTAGCCATACTGACATCACTCTTTAAATATCATCTAATGCGCAGAAATGAAAAATCATAATTAGCAAGGGCACTTAACCCTTTAACCGCCGTTGCCGCACATATTCGGGTCTTCATTTTGTATTAGCATATTAAGTACCACATTTTAAATATGTTAAAATATATTAAATATGTTTAAATATGTTAAAAAATATGTTAAAATGTGACATCAACCAGCAAGATTTGAAAAGAGTTGACCTCCATTTTGTCAAATCTGAATAATTTTCACTCATTTAAAGTTGGGGATCGCGTCAGCGAAACACAACTTCAAGTGGGTGAAAATTCTAATTGAATAATTTGGCGGTTAAAGAGGTTAAAAAAAATATTATGACTAATCTGTGGAATGAGTTGAACCATGGTTACCCACCTTGCCGTATCAGGTCTGACCGTCAGACTACCAGTCTGACCTTGACAACAGGTGTGTGTAAAGCGGGTACGAAAATGAGGGGTGCGAGCAACATGAATATTCATTATGACGTCATCGGTTTACTGACTGCAGCGTGGAGGTCACACTCAGGTCAGATTGTTTGGGCCGCCTGAATCAACTGTGAATTGGCCAGGGAGGAGGAGGGGGAGGGGGGTTCTGAACTCATAGAACAGATACGGGTTATCCAGGTTCTGCCGGTGGCCACCTTGCCGTATCAGGTCTGACCGTCAGACTACCTTCTGCCGGTGGCAGACAACTGGATAGATGAAGATGCCGGTGGCAGACAGCTGGATAGATGAAGATGTGGTTACCAAGATCTTAAAAAAGTGATACATGGTGGATGGCCCTTTCTTCATTTTCGATGGAAAGAAAATATCAAGAAATTACTATTGATTACGAATCATTTCTGTCAAATATGTGTGTATTTTGTGATGTTATCGATGTCACTCATAAAAGATCATGAACACGTGCGAAGACCTGGAACAATATCTGCTGATATCACAGTTATCGGTGCGTCAATGTGTTATATGAATCAAGAAGCATTTTTATTGAAAAGAAACATTAAAGCACAATCTATAGCCTTTCTTTATGATTTATTAACATGAAGTAAACATGTTACCAAAATTAGTGATGGTGACGCCGACACATCGATTGTATCAACAGCTCTGAACTTGCAAAATAATGGACAATCTGTAATGGTAGTGGCGTATTTGTATAATGAGGGCAAAAGTACACAGAATAAAATTGCGGAGATGTACAGTATTCGTGAGGGGCATAATGTTCTTAACCCTTTAACCGCCGGTGCCGCATATATTCGGTTTTTCATTTTTTATTAGCACATTAAGTATCACATTTTACAAATGTTAAAGATAAAATGTGACATCAACCAGCAAGATTTGAAAAGACTTGACTTTCATTTTGTCAAATCTGAATAATTTTCACTCACTTGAAGTTGTGAATCGCGTCAGCGAGACACAACTTCAAGTGGGTGAAAATTCAAATTGAATAATTTGGCGGACTAGAAGCCACCACCGATAGGACTAGGACTAAAAGCCACCACCACTAGTATGCTCTTCTAAACAGGACTTTGAATCCTGAAACACAAAATGGTCACATTAGGCCTACATGTATTGTATAGCCACAAGAATGATCACCTGAAACCATAGGTACCCTTACCATTTGTATTCCAAAACGGGAATATTCCGTGCCTGAGTCATCTTAAATTGAAGATGGCTGCCATAATTAGTTTTACTATTGTAGTTACTTGTTTCCAATTTGTTTTATCACAATCCTTGCCCCTAAAAATGTATGGTTACACATCAAGACCAGGTTTTCAAGTGAACTAGAGGCTGATATATCGACAAATGTATATTTTTGTAGGTCGTTTTGAAAAATGGCCACCAGGGTCTGACACAGACCATTTTTTAAATGGCAATACTTTTAAAAATCTTACTTTGGCAATGGTCTAGATGTGTGCCAAATTCCATGCTTTTATGTATAAACCCACATTTCTTCTTGTATATGACACAGAGATCTGCCTGACTATCTGAAGACATAGGTCACTAACTATGTACCGGTTATATTGTAATAATTACTTGTCTAAACAGTATGATTATTAATGATTCTAATAATCCATTGGCTACGACTTTAATGTGGCTTTGGAAATGTCCCGTATAAATAAATAGCTTTTTCATATAAAATGATTAATTTATCATCTAATAAAAACATATTTATAAACAACTTTTATAATTGCCCAGTAGTGCCAGTCTGGGCTAAAAAAGCTTTATTGTCCATATATATTTGTTTATTATTGCCCATCGTTGCCCACTTAGTCTAAAAAGGCATTGTTCAGCCGGGGATAACATAAACATTTTAATTATTTCAGTGCAGGGACCGACTGACGTCTAATGTCGGTCCCCGCGCTGAAAAGGTTAATGCGGGTGCTTTCTCATTCACATGATTAACGTTTACAAAACGCTCCAAGTAGAATAATTACAATGCTACGCCCATCAACAGCCGCAGACAACAATCGCGCAACGTTTATACTGTATGCCTACATGTGACATTAGACGACACAATAGATCGGTATAACACTGCTGGGAGCGGCTAACATTCCGATTGTTTATGTCTGTATGTCTACTATTATTCAATATGAGTGAAAGCGTTGTGTTATTTAATAGTGTATGAGCCAGAGGGGGTCCTCACTACCACTTGGGGGGGCAAATGCCCACTATATTTTTCTGAAAGCTATATATCTAGGGATACTATTTTTGTATGATAGCAGTTTAGAAACGGTAGCTTAACAATTTTATAGATGTATTAGTAGACCACCCATTCGTGAGAAAACTGCACGTTCTGGTTACTTCGACGCGTTTTTATGAACGCGTGTTGCAGTTTATTATCAACTAATATTGACAGTAAACAAAGCAGACGACACGTGCAAAATGCCAAAAAAATGACTTCTACTTAAAGGTGTAATCATACTTAACACAAACATGTAATATATTGAATAATATTTTATCGATATCCAAAGTATTATTTTTTTAATCCTAAGCTACTGTGATTAGGATAGTATTTTGTGACCCGTACACCCGAGTTTTGGAGTGCCGGTTGAAAACCGTGACCGGCGTTGTTGACAACTCGTATTCTACCAGACAATAATACTTTCGTATGCATGTATAGGACATCCCCTGACACATATGGTTGCTTTATATATAAAAATATACAACTAAAGCAATAAGATGTCTCCATCATGAAATTATCCAAAGAAACAATCATCTTTTTTGTTGTGAATGCCAGACACAGAGCACAGGACTGCGGTACTATACTGCAGTCATACGCGTTAAATATTATCGCGTTGACAGGCATTGTGTTTTTGACATTTAGAAGTTGGTATTAAATTTCACAGTTTAACTGGTGAGACCCCCCCCCCTCCCCCATTTCAACATCTTATAGCCTACACAATTCAAGTTGGTGGAGCTGTGCATTTGGCAGATTCCAATGAATGAACATAGGCTACTCATAGGGCATACGTTCTGTTAACAGTTATAATTATATAATCATGTTTCGTCGCCATGCTTGAGATAGGACGTCGAATAATCTGTAGAAACGTGTGCAGCGATAATTCATGTTGATAAACCTATAAGATATAGTCTTCACGGTAGAGGATCTACAGTAATGAGTAGACATCAGGCATACCGGGCCTACATAATGGTATAATAATTTATTGCTTCTATAGGCTACGTGTTTTTTTGAACCAAATCGTCTAAGTGGTCAAGATATCCACGAAAAATCTGTAGGCCTATGTATAGGGCCTACTCTAGTAAGGCTAGGCCGCCTATAATATTTAGGGCCTAGGCAAATTTTAGTTGCTCATACCAAATTTTGGCAGCCCATGCAATCTGATAAATTTTAACGACGAAAAACTGACCCTGCTTGATAGGCTACCAGGGCCCTGATAGGCTACCGTCCGCCCCATCTCCCCCCCCCCCCCCCCCCCTAGCTACGGCCATTCATTCCCTAGGCCAAATATCATGATGTTTGCTTGAACTCGATAGGACTATCGCTACAAAAAATGTCTAGGCCTAACATAATGACATTTTGTCGGTAGGCCCCTTATATCCTACGGAAGTTAAGACAACATTTTTGTTCTCGCTATATGGCTACAGGGCAATAAATTTATATTATTCTAAGGCCACTATGTTTTTTCTCCGTTTTACATGAGCGCGCGCATTAGATTTAGGCCGCGCATTACCAAAATTGCCCAGTGCGCGAATTGAATAATTGTTGCCGATTTAAAAAAAAAAACATTTAATTTCGGTAGATAAAAAAAACATTCCGAAAAAAACCAAGTTTATTTCAGGAAATAAAAAACTTTTTTCCAGCTATGTTTTTTTTGCTTTTTTTTTCGTCGCCCTCGTTAACTTTATTTAAAATAGGTCTTTTTTTTTATTTCGTCGCCCTCATTAACCTTTCCGGAAATTTGTCCAATGTTTTTTTTTGTCGCCCTCATTAACTTTTCTTTTTCGAAAATAGGTTGAATGTTTGTCTTTTCCTAATTTTTTTTTTACCGCCCTCCCTCATTAGATTTGGGATTTTTTCTGATCTAAAACACAGTGGCCTAACGCTATTTGTCACATCAGTTGGGCATATTTATTCCACGCACAATCTTTTTTTTTAAATTATTTTTGTTACTTGCTGTTATCACTCTACAAATAAAAAAATGTATTATTGTAAAAAATCACGCAATTTTTTGCATGAAAAAAATGTTTTATTGCTCTGAGAATTATTTTTTACTAATGTCAATGACGTTGATTAAAAGTCGCAACAACGTCGTGTGGGATAGCTCGGTCATAACAGTGTCAGGCTACTACCATGGAAAAAGGGCGTACAATGTGCAGTAGTGTAGGCCAACTATATCTATGGAAAACAAAAATATACTCAAAGTACACTTATATGTAGGCCTATACAGGTTGTCCAGTTTTTAAAAATGTATTTCCTTCAAATTAGTTTTAATCAAAATTGTTTTTACAGAGCTATACATTTGACATGTGTGTTGAAATGGTTAGTGTAGTGTAGCTGTAATCACACTGAAGGTTAACCATGTATGCTAGTCACATACACCAGTTCTTTATACAAGCATACATAATACTCAAGTATATCCACATTCTTACATTGTTAAGCATGACACTCAGATTTTTTGCGAAACGCAGTGACGTCACGGAAAACCCTTTTTGAATTGCTACTCAGTGAAAACAATGTTATATAAGATCCCCTCCCCCATACTTCATTGTATTAGCTAGCTCGGTGAAAACGTTGGAGCTCCATGTTATTGAGTTTCACATAACATAGGCCTACCAATGATGTTCCTTGTGGAGACAGGTGATGTGAATACATTAGATTAATATTATATAATACTTACTGACCTACCGCTTCATACAAACCAATTTAAATTAGCATTTACATACTTGAAAACAAATTACCTAGAACAAATTCAGACTAATTATAAGACATTTGTTGTGCTAACTGAATGTTTTCTACATGTAGTTTTAAAAATGTGTTGAAACTAAAAATATTTACATTGGAGTTAACTTTAAATCAATTTTATTCTATGTATTTTTAGATCTCCTGCTACCAAACATACCCACCCCAACCCCCTCAGACCAGATTTTTGTCATTAAAAAATAACCATCGGAAATGAAAAAGGGCCACCAAACCGCTCAAAATTCAACTTTCTCATGGCTCAACATCAAATTGAAATGGTGAAACTTCGGGATTTCAAAATGAGAAATGTGTGTTCATGTCACTATATGATTAAGGCTAGTTCAGAAATGTTGAAATTAGTATAGATATTTTGAAATATTCTCAATAAAATCCTTTTTCATTTGCCCTATTGAAGCTGTAGACTATTGTATGTAGGACCCTATGTTTTTTGTTTCACTTATACATACCTCAATTGAACTGTGTAGCTTTTGAACAAGTGACTGTGAGCTGGAATGAATATTTAGACTTCCTTCGCCATGATAATGGCAATCTATCAGCATTTTGGATGTCTTACGTTGACATAGTAGGTGCCATATTGGTGGGTCTGTTAAGAGCATCTAGAGAAAGAAATTGGCATCTGCACCTCTCAGCTATAAGTAAAATTATTCCATGGCTTATGACAGAGCTAAGTATGCAAGATACCTGCCTGCATACCTTACAAAAATGTACAGCCTTAAAGATAAACACCCAGAGGTATACAACATAGTTTGCAACGGTGAATTTTCAGTACAAGTGGCGGATCAAAATCCATTTCGACGAATTCCAGTCGATCAAACGATTCAACTTTGACAGACTGCAAAGCAATCCACCTTGACTGAAATTCCATGACCCGCTTTCGAAAAACAAACTGAAAACGTTCTCTAATCTAGTCAAAAAGAAGAAAGCTATATCCAATGGTGAAGCTGTGACGTTGAAGACAGATAAGATAAGATAAGATAAGATAAGATAAGATTTATTTTAAGTCGCACATAAAAACATATAACATTAGCTCTAACGAGCTATTACAAGCGACATATAAAATAAAACAATAAATATAACAGCTAAAACAAGCAGGTTGGCTGGCAGGAAGTCATCATGAAATGTAAAAAAAATAAATATATTACGGATTATATAGACAAATACTTATAAAAAACAAATAATGTAAATGAGAAACATATATTGTTAAATGTTACATAATCCATTTTGGCACATAAAAGTAGATTACCCGATTTTATAGAAAACTTATGATGTATATGAAAAAAATAAATTATATGGCTAAAAGTTACGTAAAAAACATTTGTCATTTATTATTAATTGCATAACTGTATCACATTTTCGAGGGACCTACATCTAATTTTGCTCTCAATTAAATGAAAAAATAGGCTCGCAGGCCATCTCTGAAAGTTTTAAGGTCTCTGGTTATTCTTAATGCCTCTGGCAAAGAGACCCAGATTTTAGGGGCCAAAAAGCAAAAGGAATTTGTTCCATGTCGCACCCTCTTCACGAGAGGAATTTTCAGGATATTTACAGAATTTCTTAAATTGCGGGTGCGACAGCGTTTTTCAATCAGTTCAAGGAGGTAGGTTGGTGCTAAGTCATTAAGAATTTTGAAAGTCTGAATGGCGATGTTCATTTGTCTCCCATCTTCCAGAGATGGCAAGTGAGCTTTATTCACGAGGGACTCATATGAGGCGGTATGCTTGGAATAAACACACTTTAGCACCCTCTCCTGAATCTTTTCCATACAGCGTGCATTTGGAGCACTACAGTGATACCACACGGCTGAGCAGTATTGAAAGTGGCTGAGGATGAACGCTCTAAAAAGGGCCAATTTGGCCTTGATGTCAAGGCAAAACGACAGTCTTCTCAGAGCGCTCAGCTGTCTGCCAGCTTTCTTACAAATTTCTTCTGTGTGTATCGAAAAATTCAAATTTTCATCAATATTAATGCCTAAAAGTTTGACTACTTTTTCAGGTTGAATTATACAGCCGTCTAATGTCTTTGTTTGGAAGAATAATTGTAATAGCACAAAGTGGAAGCCTTGGTATGAGAGACGTTTTTGCACATCCACTTGAACCTTTACCTTCACTGGCAAATCCTGATGGAACACCACGGAAAACAGCTAAATCTGTTTTGACCAAGCATTTGAATAAACTAGCACCTCCAGCAAATCCTTCCTATAGTTGATGGGATGAGTTTAGTACATAAAGTAAAAAACGAAGTAACTACCTTTGGAGATGTGGCTGCTGATTTACACGGAATGGTGTGTAAAGAAGGTATGCACAGTAACAGAATAGACGTTGTTTTTGACACTTACCAGACCATATATATAAAAAAAAACGTTGAAAGGACACAAATAGGAGAAGAAGGTCTGCAGCTGCACAATATTTCATCTACTCAGCTGATTAGACTGGAGATTATTTCTCAAGCAAGCAAATAATAAAGCTAGCCTCATAGAATTTCTAATCCATGAATGGCAAAACCTAAATATTCACAAAAACTACAGGACTAGGTACTCCATGCCACAGATGGCAAAAAGTGCTGGAAAATTCACCAGGACATGTGTGACGAAGTTGAAGAACTAATGAGCGAAGATAAGGAAGCAGATGAACGCATGCTACTGCACGCTGCCCATGCTGTAAAATATGGTTACTCATCAATAATTATTTCTTCAGAGGATACATATGTTTATGTTCTGTGCTTGGCTTTTAGTGACACCATCGAAGTTCCTCTTTTCCAGAAATGCAGAACACAAACACATAGGCCTACGCGATTGATTGACATCCGCCAGATATGCTTTGCCATCGGCTCACAGTTTTCTAAAACACTGATAGGACTGTATGCCTTTACAGGATGTGATAATGTGAGTGCTTTTGCTGGAAAAGGTAAAATTTGTGCTTTAGAATTGATTAAGACAAGCGAAGACGCCAGAATAACCTTTATACAGTAGGAGAAAATTGGAATATCATCCCAGAATTATTTACTAGAAGAGAAAAGTTCACATGTCTTCTATATGCAACAAAGCAGGTGACTTCACAAATTAATGACTTGCGATACAAAAAGATGGCGAAGTTGAATCTTACCAACTACCACCATACCAGGACTGCCAGGCAAAGCATGCATTGCGAGTAAATTATCAAGCAGCTATATGGAGACGAAGCCTTCAAGCAAGCCCTGAAATTCCAAATCCAAAAGGAAGGACATGGTTGGGAATTAGGATCAGACCACGACCAAATGAAATGAAATGATATGAATCGGGCTTTAGGCCACCTTTGTGCACATATAGGCTAAACTGGGCCAGGAGAACCTCCTGAGGATGGTGAGATGATTGAGATGACACTGTCCTCCAGACACAAGATTCGAAATTCGAGCCCTGGCGGTCTGAGGCCGAGCACGCTACCTCTCGGTCACGGAGGCTCCCCACAATACTAACTTTCCTACGTGGATGGGGAAGAAACAATTTTGTTTCTTTCAAACCGCCGAGACCGGGAACCGAACCCCGGACTCTGGCGTGAAAGGCAACGGTGCTAACCACTACCCTAGGGCCCCCGCCCAGACCACGACCAACAATTTCTCACAATAGACTGGATAACAGGCTCCCCATCTCCTGAAACTGTTTTGGAATTGATGTCCTGTAAATGTTCAAGAGGATGCAAGTTACCGTCACGTGTGTGTATCTTGAATGGACTTAAATACACTGACATATGTCGACTTCGAGAGTGCAGCAATAAAAAACCAGAAGATTGCGAAGCAGACATTAGTTTACAACATGCAGATAATGTACTAAACATATAAACGACACATACAAGAAGACACAATGTAATACATGTATATATGCAATATACATTATTAAACAGATATGTTTAGGTTTCTTGTTAATTAAACATTGTTCAGAACTCGATTTTATTGAAGGTATTCATAGCAAACAACTGCACTATATTATGGTAAACTTGCACGCCTAAATTTACCATTCGAATCTTCACCCACTACAGGCCGCGCATTGCTGTCGCCATCTAGTGGATGCGTACGACTAGTCTTCAAAAGTGTGATAAATTGAGAAAAATGCTGTATGGTTGAAAAGTTCTATATAAATTTTCAATTCGAATTTCTGTAATGCATGAAAATGATGCTTTGATACACCATGAATGTTAAAATATTTAAATAGTGAGATATAAACGGTTAATAATTTACAATTAAAAGCTTCATCAACTACAGGCCGCAAATTGCTATCACAATTCTTGTTTTGTAGTAGATGAAAATCAACTAAAAAATGTAACACAATAAATACATTGCCTTCTCTGTAATAAATTTGTATTGTTCAGTTTGCATGATGTTTATGGATGCTGCATGCAAAATGATGCTTGGATGCATCATCAAGGTTTAAATGGTGTATAATGATCAAACTACCAACTATTTTAAGAAAATATAGTATGTATCCCATTAATATGTATGTTATAAAACATAGATTTATTGTTCATGACACATACACATCGATTGTCATGGCTATAACTCAATTATATTCTTAACCAGCATGTAAATAGGTTATATGCATAAACTACACAGTCACTTATAAAATATAATTATAAATGTAGCGTACAACAGGAAGCTGATTCTACTAGTTTTCTTATTAATTATACGTAGTGCGTGTTATAGTTGATTAAACAATTGCAAAGGGGATCCAACGATAAAAGAAAACATTTTCGTGTATTTACAGATATGAATGTTTCAAATTTGACTTCCATATTGCTCATAACCTGATAACACATGCATGTCAAATGTTACGGTTTCACCCTAGCTCGCTAAAATATTATCAACCTGTATGTATACAAATTTATTAGATCGTAATTAGCTATGTTTTAATGTGTACGTAACAACATATACAATGTCACGCACAATGATATACATGACTAATATGTGAAATAAAAGTAATAATTTAGCAGATTTAAGGATCTCCCTTTTCAATGGAAAATAAAACAATTGGAGCCATATGTGTTCTTTATTAATTGTTGTCTTCTTCCTGTAGCGTATATTTTCATTTGGTATCCGGCTCTATATTAATTTTAAGCGGGTATATTTCATTCTTGTAAGTTAATCATATCATTTTTGGGGTGGCTCATTCGATATGATATTAGTACTATGCGTGATCATGCTAATGTATAATTAATTTACACTTGGTGACCTCTGATGACGTCGCACAGGATCAGGGCGGTGACCACGACTAGAATATCGCAATGAATTTGTACCCCTAATAGGTAACACTACTAATTCAGCCTACATGCCTAAGTGATATATGTCGGACGATATGTACTCTTGAAATACGCTGGCAATGTGTGATCGCTTAATAATAATATTCATTTTTAACTGAGTAAACCGCCGCCAAAATGTTATTTTTCCATAGTTTTATGTATATTTTCCCACTTCTGTGCATTTTCCCAGAATTAAGCGAGTTGTGGTAAGTGTTTATGGCAGGTACAAAGATATATATGTGCACTCAGGCACATTTTTGGGAAAAATGAAACTGGTTGAAAAAATACCAGAATTTGACCTTTAGTGACCTCTAATGACCTTGTACGGGGTCAAGGAGGGGGTTGGGGGAGATCAACACTAAAATATAAAAAAATTGTAACATTTCATTTTAAGGTATCATTCCCAATGTAGTGCGTGCATACATGGGGTATGTCGGTCCAAATGTTCTGAAATACGCTAGCTGTGTGTAATATTGTTAATTAATAACATTCATTTTCAACTGAGAAAAAGGTCGTCAAAATTTTGTTATTCCACAGTTCTATGTATATTTTTTTGTCACATTCATGCCATATTCTCACAGCTAAGTGTGCTATGATTTTTTATTACGGCATGTACAAAATATATGTTCTGCCAGACAAAATTTTGAAAAAAATAAATTATTTTTTAAATTTACCTGGTGATGACCTTTCGTGACCTTTGATGACCTCTGATGACCTCGCGAGGTGTCGAGTGAGGTAACCACCACCGTAAAATATTACAATGAGTGTATTTGAGGGTATTGACAGAGCAGTTGTTTCTACTTTCTTGCGTGCACAGAGCTAAATAAAGCTAATTTTGCTCTCACTGTATATTTACTGATAAACACTTTCAAAAAATTGCGCCAAAATGCATATTTATATATATAAATAGGATCCACTATTATGACTGTAAAATCGTAAAGCTACCGAATCTAAACTGCTATCATGCAGAAATGACATCCCAAGATATATGGCTTTCAGAAAAATATAGTGGGAATTTGCCCCCCCAAGTGGTAGTAAAGGCCAAATTTTCAGGGTCTGGCTCATGCACTATAATGGAGAAGCTGAGAGCAGGGAAGAAGCTGAAGCCCGTACTAATGACATAGTGAATCCAGCATCTACTAAGAACGAGATACACAGGAAGTATATTGACTGGGCTCCGCACTACGATACGGTGAGTGATGTCGTGCACATCAAAAGGCAGTATCTGCGTACTTTACAAGTAAGCAGATACTGCCTTTTGCACAGCAGAGCACATGTACTTTGGACGATCAACAGCCATACTATTTATTAAACCTACATGACATACGTGCATATATATCCAGTAAACACAAAACCTTTATATAACATTTATACAATGTTGCACCAACGTTTTCGACGTTGGTCCAACATTGTATAAAAGCTATACAAATGTTTTGTGTTTGTTCGGTATATGTGACGTGCCACATCGGCACCCGACTTATGTCGGAGCTTTAGATTTTGAGTTATGGCCATGTTTTGTTAAAATAATATTTTTTTGCTAATTTTCTTTTTTAACGCTGATACAACTTCAAAGCAAGATAAGTACAAAATATTGAAGATACCCTAGTTTTATTTCTTATATAAAAAAATAATTTAATATAAACTATTTAAAGTATTTGTCAATTAAATTTAAACTTTGTAAGTCATTTTCTCAACATTTTGCGATATTTAGGGCTTACGTTTCCAAATCTTGTTTTATCGATGATTTCCTAAATAATTGAGATATATTTTTAATTGTTGGTGCATTTAAAACCTGAGCGCTGGCTCTTCAAACGCCACTTACTAACTCATTTTCTATATTTTGCGACATAGAGCTGGTTTTGATATGGCACGTCACATATACTGCGAGTGAATGATGCAGTATATCACATTAAACACGATTTATTGAGCCAATGCTGGCCTAATGTTGGGCCAGCGTCGCAGACGATGGCCTAACATTAAGCCAAAATTGGCCAAATGTCTAGTGTTTGTTGGTATGTGTTTTACAGAGGCGAAATGAATTTAGGGGGGGGGGGGGCTCCTCCTATTTTTTGCCACTTTTTCAAAAAGTCCGTCAAATTGGCCCTAATATGCCAAAAAATCCCCCCAACCGCCTACCCTTTTTTCTTTAAATCCTGGATCAGCCCCTGCTTTGGACGACCAATACAGTATTATTTTATTTAGAAACTATTACGACCGGGTCTGTCTCTCAGACCCAATCCCAACATAATGGTAAATGGAAATGATAAAAATAGAAATGATTCAATCACAGAACGAGACAAATAAACAGATGCAAGTAAAAACAAACACGGTAAAGTTTTTTCTTATGATATCAATAATGGTCCATTTGTGCAGTTCAGGAACGAGACAGAAAAGGATAAGTGATAATTTAGTGTTTCCAATATACATGATATATTAAAAGTTCAGTGCTCTTGTTGGGATACCTGTGCAGGATGAAGTGTTGTGCGAGTACAGACTCGGTTATATTATGGCTTATTAACATGATTATCTCATATTATGGTTATGGTGAAGAATGTCTATGTACACAAAGGATGGCACAGGCTCAGCCAACGATGTGGCAGTGTTCTTCGAGCGCATCACAATTTCACACAGTCTTTTGATTTTTGCAGCAGAGACACTTGCCAGAGTACGGACCCAGTCACTTTAAAAATAGTAGTTCAAAACGTAAAACACATCTGAACCATCTTCCCTAATAAGTTATCATACCCACGAGCCCGCAGGGCGATAACATGCCCTATCGAGCCATCTATTTTAAATGGCGAGATACCTTGAATGTTGCGCGCGCTGCTCACAGAGTACTCGAACCCACGCTCGCATGCAATTGAGATGGTGTTTGTGTTTATAGCGACCGAGCATGCTGGGAGTTCAGCCAGAAGTTTAATGCTGTCATGAAAGTAATTTTTTTGAGACTCTGGGTCTCAGATCCGGTTCAATCTCCGGTCACTAAGTGTCCCCATCTATATCTCAATTGCAGGCGAGCGTGCTCGAACCGGCCAGGTGTGCACCTGCGGTAGCACTCGCGTAAGACTGGCCAAGGGAAGGTCTGAACACGACAAGTCCAAACTAGAACTGCCCATAATAAAATTCATTCAGCACGATTAGGGGGTGGGTTGTACGTCATGGTCGATCTATCTTTGTCGCGCCTGGCCGGAGCACATGAGATGGGTCAAATATTCGGAGTGATAATATAGACTGATGTTTGTGAATGATAACATATTGAATCTGAAACTTGTAGGCTACACGTTAATGTAATATGGGCACGTTATACACAACACACCTAACATACATAACCTGCTAACTATACAGTGTTGGAAACAATACTCCCAATATAGTAAATTGTAATTATATTAATATTATAAATATATATAAAATAATAATCCGAACCGTAACACAACGTATGGCATACATAGGCTATAGGCTGACTATATATATATACTGCTGATTGCAGTGACTGATAAACAGTTATTACAGATGGGGTTGCGTGGCAGCATTGTCGAGGTACAAACCTAGTTTGCTAAAACCCCAGCTGTTCAGTCTACTGCTGGAGGTTGTGCGAAAATTACCCTGCATTTAAAAAATATGTAGGTCGTTACGATACACTGAGCATATGTTGTGTTCCCACCTGCATGCGCGGCACGGTCAGAAGTCTGAGGAGAGGGGTCCGTCAGAAATAAATAATAATCAGTGAAGCGTGACGTCTGACCTGCTTTAATCTGAGAACTGTCCAAGTCAGATATTCTACCCCATAATTTAGATAACAATTGAATGACGGTGGTGATTGGCCGATCTCGTCATTTGCCATGCTGATCCACTAAAAAAGCAAGACTTTGACCACAAATTCTGAATAATTTCACACTACTTTGAGGGTGCGTCCCATCGATGTGTATTGTGAAACTTTTTTTTACTTGAATCTGAGTAATATATGATGTATTGTATGGCCATTTGAATTCTTAATGGGCCTATCCCGATCAGTACATGGGCTCCTACTGCGGCCTGAAAAAGATTAAACAATGCCACCGGCCGATGATTTTCCATACTTCATATGACATATTATTTTTTTCAATTAATTTATATGGTTGAACGGCCTCGAGGCCGTTCAACCATATAAATTAATTGAAAAAAGCAGATCGATACCACGTGGTCGATCTGCTTCCGCCAAACAATGTTTATAATAGTTTTAGACAAAGCCAATGATAAATAATGACATACTGTACTTGAAAGTTGGGTGCAAATTTTTAAACATGTAACAATTGAGTCATTTATTGTGAGAAAATGTTTTCTATATTTTATATCCCTGACTATATCACCAGGATTTGACACTTGCTGGATTTAACGGAAGTCCCTTTATAGCAGAAGAAATTGTGAGGCTCCTTGGTGAACGAAAGTCAGCGCGATTCCTGGACTGTGCCTGTGGGACAGGACTGCTGGGAACAGAGGTGAGTCTGGATAACCTGTCGCACATTATATGCTCGTTTTTAGTTATGTCTGCCTCGCGATTTCTGGACTGTGCCTGTGCATAATTTACGTCATTTTATGCGTCATTTTATTCACACAGCAAGCTGTGTAAAAAAATACAGAAAAACGCCATGAAACTGCCTTGGCAAACTGCTTCGAAATTGAGACAGATATTCCAAGTGCCTATTAAAGCTAAGCCATTTTCAGACGGCGTAATCGTATTAGAACTATTCCATTTAAAAATGCAGGTGTCTGTGTCAAAGCTTTGCGATGTGATCAGGGTATGTCCTGTCCCCCTTTATCAAACTTAATTGCCAAAATATCGGTATTTGATACTTTATGTTTACAAGGGTTGGGCCTTTTTTTCAACCGGACACCCCATGTTTTTCAAAATTCTGGATACGGCCCTGGGTGGAGGCCTAAAATCGATAACCCCAGAATGTGAGAAGTGTTAGGTTGCCTGTGTTGAATGTTCGACAGTTTAAAGGGTTATTTTCCCCGATTGTAGGCCTATTACTGATACAAATAAATGTTGTTGTTTTTTTTAGATGAAAAACCTTGGATATTCTGATATTGATGGACTCGACTCTAACGAGGGTATGCTGATAGAGTGTGAGAAGACTGGCGCGTACACAAACCTTATACTGTCTGAGATTGGCGATCACCCTCTGGACATAGCTGACGGTGAGAACTGGTGATGGGGGGAATCAAATCCTTTGACTCTTACAGTGCGGGGATCGACTTTAGTCGTCAGAATCTGACGTCTACAGATGTCAGATTCTGACGACTAAAGCCGGTCCCCGCACTGAAAGAGTAAAATATTTCTAATGATCGTAGACCCATAACATAGGTATTCAAATGAACCGGGAAGAGCTAACTAAGACATTCATGATGATTTCAAAGTGAAAAAACCCCTTTGGTTTCTATGATTTTCATAAAAAAAATTCAGCGTTTTAAGGGTTAACCCTTTGGGCGCTTATCACGACTTTAATCGTTTTTCGTCCGTCTTATTAGCCGATCAAATCGCTAGCATTTGTAATGAAATGAGTGTTGACATGTTTGAACATCAATCAAATTAAACAAATAAATAATTATGAGTAATCTTCGCCCACTTTAGTGAGAAATTGAATAAGAAAACTTATTGGTAAAAGGTGAATAATTTTGGATGTATGTACTAATATAGAAAATATGTAGTAATAATATTATCATTTGCACGTACTTGAAACTCCACATAACCCGTAATTTTCAAATCGGGTGGGCGTTTATTGGAATATGCCAGGCATCCAGCAAACACGAGACGTTCAATCAATGTTGGTACAATGTTGGCCCACCGCCTGCGACGCTGGCCCAACATTATACCAACATCAGGTAACGTTTGCTAGGCAGCCAGAAAAAAAAATGTACAAAATTTAGGTTGGTCGCTAGGCGTGAGAGCCAGAGCCACCTAATGGCGTCTATGCATGTAGTCGTTTTAGCCTCTTAATTTAACCTACAAGAAAAACATTTAATGGGAATATGAATATTAAAATTGAAATTGCTCGATTGGCAATCTAAGGTATGTTTATTGATCTAATGAACTATATGTTTATTGTTTTCTTCGTCGGATTTAATTGTCGCGTCAGATAGTTTTAGGCAAGCAAAACACTAAGGCTTCTAGCTATTTTCACCCCTCTTCTTTGCCGTACAGAAAATATCATTCAAGTATATTTTCTCTAACAATGAAAGAATGGACCTTTTTCATCTTTTCAGACTGCATGAGGGGGCAATCGACTTCATGACTGCCGCATTCGTCTTTTGCAGCAAATTCGAGACACTAAGTTACTATGTAGCAATGGTGATTACGTCCAACGGATCAGGAAATTGATTAAAATGTAAACTTTCAAAGTTGAGAGTTTAACATTGTCTTCGTTAGTAATATTTTGAACTAGGTATTGTTTTTGTCCTAGACTACGGTTTTGAAGAACACTATTATTGAATATTAATACACACCCTATCTCGCTCTAATTTGTATCCATTTCGTTGCTTACCAGTCTGGTACCACGAACAAAACACGATCAAAATGTCGCAAAAAAATTTCAAAACAAAGGCTGTTTGCAATATACATGATATATACAATGTATATATATTATAGCTCAAATTGTTTCATTTGCAGTGCTTTTGTGAGAAGTTTTATTGGTGAGAAATAATGAGGATCACATTCAACGAATACACGATATTTTATTAATTATTTGTAGTTAAATGAACTTATGCTTCAATTATTGATAAATTTGGCTTTACACATAGATATAGAAGATATATTACAAAAGTTTTTAAATCAACGGATCGAGAATATATATATATTTATCAATTCAATTCAGTTTATTTATGCCTAAGCTTACATATACATGTATACAATTCATAAAAATGCAAAGGAGGTCTGCAAAAGGCTTATAACAAGCAGTTCCATGCAGCTCACCCTAATATATATTCAATTCAATTCAGTTTATTTATACCTAAACTTATATATACATGTATACAATTCATAAAAATACTTAGGAGGCCTGCAAAAGGCTTATGACAAGCAGTTCCATCCAGCTCACCCTAGCATATATTTAATTCAATTCAGTTTATTTATGCCTAAACTTACATCTACATGTATACAATTCATAAAAATGCAAATGACGTTTCCAAGAAACAGCATACGCCGCCGGGAAGACGGACAGACAAAGTGACGGCCGTTCATAAAATAGAAACATTAATGTCGGTTATCGGGCGGAAGGAACAGCGGAAGAATACGAGATAGTCTATGTATCGACGCAAAAAAGGGACTCAAAATAGTTATATCAAGAACGTTAAAAATTGCAGACTGCAGAAACATAAAATGTAATAATAAGATCTCATATATTGACCTTTACAGAGGCCAAAAATAATTAAAAAGGGCCAGCGTCCCAAGGGCAACGTGTATTACGGAAAAGCAATTCTTAAACATATAGAGCAATTAGGTATTAAACATATTGAGTTGTATTCATTTACAAAAAGAACATTTAAGATATTTAAGATATTAAAAAGCCTTTTCGACTATGTGTTTTCATTTTATTTGTTATAATGCTGTTTGATTGTTAAAATATCCGGAATACAAAAACGCATGCATTTCTGAGGAAATAAATGTTTTACTCGTGCAATTTAGTAGTTTATTTTTTGTCTGATGCTATGATGGCAGGTTACTAGTTGTAAATGTGAAGACATGTTAATTAAACATGCAGGAAAATTATGTATCAGGTCATAGCAAAATCTTAATAGTAGAAGCTTAAACATAACACCAATTTTAGGCACATTTTACACACTTCATAGCACTCGAACATATAATTTGCATAGCTTTCTTCTGCAATTTGAAAATGCTTTCCTGGTCAAATCATCAGTACATAATTTCTATCAAATTGAACATTTTAGAAGCGATTTTGTTTATGTGTGAATCCCAATTTAAATGCTTGTGTATTGTTAACTTAAATAAAAATGGTCAGTAAATTCTATCTTTCTATTTTTAATCTCTATATTCGGTATATTGACTTGTTTTTGAGGCATGTGAACTACCATGCATTTGGACTTTTTTCTGTTGATAATTTGTTCAACTTGAACCAGTCTTTTAAAAAAAAAAATTTAGGGGGGGGGGTATAATTAACAAAAAAAAAATGCAATGTGGAGCATAAAGTGGTATGATCAGCATACAAAATTATCTTAAACAGTTTACTGGCATTGCATAAATCACTAAATATGATAAATAGAAGGGGGCCCAATATTGACCCTTCTGATACACCAGTGAATATACGATACATATCATACTTACTTTTATCATAATAAACATGTTGGGTTCTATTTTGTAAATAGACTTCAAAAAGTTTTAAGTCTAAGTATGTGGAAATACTCGGTGTTCATAAGCTTAACCCTTTGCCTGCCAATCACGACAATAGTCGTTTTATTCTGTTTTATTAGCCGATTAAATCATTGTTATTGGGAGTGAAATGAAAATATTTGGTCTCAAAATTGAACAAATATAAGTACATTTCAGCCACTTGAAGTCGTGGATCGCGATTGATTTGACAAAGCTCTGATTTATTTAGTTCTCATGGCTTTTTTTTGTAAATAAAATATCGTTGGTGTAGGAATAATATGTGTATATATATATATAACTTATCAGGACGCTTTGCAACAGGCCTCCCTCCTGACAGTGTACATGGTCTGTCTTGGTTAATTAATATAATATATTGAACCCTTAGAACACTGATGTTGACCACAGTAGACATTCTGTGTTTTATTAGAAACTGTATAATCCCTGATAACCAGTTGTTAAAAAGTAAATATGCTTTTAATCTTGAAACACTGATATATATTTTGAGACTTAAATTTCACAAATAAAACAAATTTTCAGTCACTTGAAGTTGTGGATCGCGTTAGCGAGACACAACCTCAACTTAGCTCAGTACTCTAAGGGTTAATAATTTTTCCGCGATTTTTTGGGTCGCGCTTTTCCGCGATGTATCAGACTTATCAGACTTGCACATCACATGCCTTATGGGCTGGCCCCGATGACTCATTCGATCATGCTGTGGCACGAAACTCAGAAGTACGGAACGGAACGGATGTTTGTCATTGGGGTTGTCCATATGCAGTGCTCCAAACTGTTCAAAGGTATGGAGTGTGCAGTGCTGTCTATGGCACTATGTACAATAAAGAACCCTTTGTGTCTGTCGATAAGAGTAGGGAACAGTCCCCACTTTGGGCTTCACCTTGTCGCGATATTGCCATGATTATGCAGAAAGCGACGTAAATCAATACTCCCTCCCTCACATGCCTTATATTATTCCCTTCTGATTTTTCAGACACATATGACGTGGTCATGATGGCAGGTGCTCTGTGTTTTGGTCACGTGTCTCCAGATTGCCTGAAAGAATTCACTAGAATAACAAAACCAAGTGAGTGTTCAATGTATAACATTGAAGTAGGTGGGTAGTCAAGATTCAAGTACACGTTGCGGACCCACCCCCATGCGCAGCATGGGCAACGTTCTAAGGAGCTGGGTCAGTCGAAGCTAAATATTATTAATCAGTGAAGCAAAACGTCTCACCTGCTTTAAAGGTGATCTATCACCACTTCTATAGTATGAATAATTTTGTGAGTTGCCACAAGATGGGGCACGAGTGTTT
Organism: Flabesymbios commensalis; assembly: GCA_964017125.1. NCBI lineage: Eukaryota > Metazoa > Annelida > Polychaeta > Terebellida > Flabelligeridae > Flabesymbios > Flabesymbios commensalis. The sequence goes on from OZ024917.1 coordinate 12,068,650, forward strand.
CCTTATATGGGGTGATTGGCTATCATGTGACCCTCTGAGAGGGTCACATGATAGCTAATCACCCCATATAAAGACATAATTATTCATACCATATAAGGGGTGATAGATCACCTTTAATGCAGCTGAGTCTCTATGTTTTACTGAACCACCATATCTACATTGCGGCTGATGCCACTCCTGTGGACGTTGACCATGCTGCGCATGCGTGCCATTGCATTGTTCGCCCACAATTTTTACTCATTGGGCATAACAACCCAACTATTTTAAATGTAGCAGTAAATAATTACGATTGCGATGGTTTAATAGTATAGTCTACTTCAGGCTTGGTTTTCATGCCAGTGTTATTGTCTCGAAAAACCTTCATAAGGCTGACAATGTCAAGAGTACGTGCGATTTGCATATATCACATTTGTCCAAGATGGCCGCCATTTCGTCATTACGTGGTGAGGGAGATAGTAGACAAATCATAAAGGATTTGTTTTACTTCAAAATAATGCATTATCTGTTGAACTATAGTATTTTACTTGTTTTTGAGCAAAATTAAATTAGCTTCCAGTACGCTATTTAAGCCCAGTCGGACAGTTTAGATTTTTAGTTGAGAACTCTAAATTTGTTGATTAATAATTTATTTGTTTTCAAGATACAAAGTATTTTCAAATTCCGCTCAAGCTAAATGGGTGCCACTTAGACATTAACAAATATTACAAATGTTAATATGCTTATTGTCTGTATATTGCCCAACATTTTTAGTGAATTAAATCATGATATATGACTGACAAATTACATCAACTTTTTTTCTCGTTCACAAGCATTTCTTCTTTAGTCGTCAGAGTTATTAAAGGATTGATTATAATATATGGAGATCATAATTAATAATCAACAACCGAATCCCCCGGTGGCATATGATTTGTATGTGAAGTAGTTCTATAATAACACGTAGAAGCGCAGAAATGTGTCGCTTTTAAACAGGTGGACCTACCAGAGGCGGTGGTGGTAGATTTAAGGAAGACACTAATTAAAAAGCAGCCTTCGACGTGCACTGTACTGAAAATAGTACATAGTTTTTTGCAGATAAAGCTATGATTTGGATAAAAAAATGTTATAATCTATTGTGCCAACAATGTGTAGCATTGTAATTTAATGTTTATGTCTGTAAATGGTACTATATTGGCAGAGTTCACCCATTTGGTGTAGACTACCTAGTTCACACGCTTCCAAGTGGTGCCACTTTTAAAATTAAGCTAATTTATTGAAATACTGAAATATTACTGGACACAACAGTGGATAAGCAGTAATTTCAGAATGTTCAGCTAACGTTACTTGTGCAAAAAATAAATTTGTCATTTATTGTGATTTTGTTCTTTCCTGTGTTTTAGATGGTTTGATAGCTATTACAAGAGGAGCTTACGCTGATGACGACTGTCCCTCATCAATACCTTTTCAATTGGAAGCTGTCGGCAAAACACTCGAACAAGAAAACAAATGTCGTTTGATAGAAAAAGTCACAAAACCATTTTATTACAAAGGGTCTTTAGGCCACATATGGTTTTACTCGCCAATGTAACTTTGATAAATTATGTCTTCTAATCTCTTATCATTTCCATATTATTCCATGAGCCAGGTAGGGTCATTTATGTACAACATAAAGGGACCCATTGCCATTGATACTATTTTATTTTGTATGTCACAATACACATTATTTGGTATACTGGAGCCTGACAGCATTTGGAGCTATAATCTGAGCACTGGTGAAAATATGTTTTACAACAGACCAACAGACCACCCACTGTTATTATTTTTCTACCTAACATTCTATGGCGTATAATTGATGGCAAAATTCTAAAATTCCATATGGTATTTTTCTCATATATTGTGATATGTGATTCTGACATTGTGCATATGTTTCTCATTTATTGTGATATGACATTCAGACATTGTGCATATGTTATCGCAAAAAAACCAACATAGTTTCCATTGTGGCAGTGTCATTATGCTGGTTCTCATCTTATTGTGCCACGTGTCTTAATTCAAGTTACAGTGTATCAAATGACAACTTGCTTATCCGAGTCGCGCCTGGTACAGAATGTCAAAAGTCAAATTATGTTGTGTGTTATGGCTGCGGTCACCAGGGAGGGTTTCGTTGCATTGTTTACACATTTTACATCAAGCAAAGGACAAGTCTACATATCTCAATATTCATACGACTATTGGGAAATGACTATTTTTGCAATAACAGATACCACAATGTTGTATCACAATATGAAAAACTAAATCCCATTAGGCTTTTGAGAGTTTTGACATCAATTATACGCCATAGCATTAATCTCAGTGTGAATGCTAGCCAGTTACAAAAAGAATGAATGAATGAATGAATGAATGAATGAATGAATGAATGAATGAATGAATGAATGAATGAATGAATGAATGAATGAATGAATGAATGAATGAATGAATGAAATCTTATATAGCGCATGTATCCAGTCGGCGGCTGTTCAGAGCGCTGAACATCTAAAGTAACTTAGCAAGGCCTGTTATCATCCAAATTCCAAACTCAGTCTCCTGGGAGATATACAGCTGAGCTGCCATTGAGGCGCATCAAGCTATTTTCATTCCAAGCAAATTCGCTTTATGTGCCAAGTACTCACACATTGTGGATTTTCTGGGGTCTCGCTGAATGGAAACTGCGCCTACGTCCATTGAGGTTCTTTTACGTCCAACTCTAGGTCAGTCAGACGAGCCATCTGATTTACGTGGTTCTCTGAGCCCCACGAGTGCATACAGCACCTGACAGTCAGCAGGCGGTCACTCATCCAATTATGAGCCGGGCGCGGCGTTGCTTAGCTTCAGTGATAGAGCCAAACACGATGAGCGAACGCCGTATTCCGTAAAATGCCCATGAAGAAGCAATGCTTGGAACCACATCTGACCCAGCAAACACGACACGTTGAAACAATGATGTTTTAATGTTGACCCAACGTCTGCGACGCTGGCCCAACATTAAAACATCATTGATTCAACGTGTCGTGTTTGTTGGGCAGCCGGAATCAGGTACAGAGTAGAATTATGGTTCAAGCAAGACTGTTTAACCCTTTAACCGCCGGTGCCGCATATATTCGGGTTTTCATTTTTTATTAGCACATTAAGTACTACCTTTTAGACATGTTAAAGATAAATGTGACATCGATCAGCAATATTTGAAAACAGTTGACCTCCATTTTATCAAATCTCAATAATTTTCACTCACTTGAAGTTGTGGGTCGCGTCAGCGAGACACAACTTCAAGTGGGTAAAAATTCAGATTGAATCATTTGACTTTTTTTATACAAACCTACGACTGAAGGGTTTTTTTCAATTTGCAATCATTATAAATGTCTTAGTTAGCTCTTTCTGATTCATTTGAATACCTATGTTATGGGTCTACGTCCATTATAACTATTTTAATTATTTCAGTGCGGGGTTCGACTTCTGACGTCAGATTCTGAGGTTTGAAACACGCGTTGAAATGCTAAATATATATCATGGAGATCCATGATGTATATGTAGTAGGCAATCTCATTGACTGGCATCAAAATAGAAATGTTATTATTAAATTATACGACAGCAAATATAGCTGATCATTGTAGGTGATCTTTTATTATTAATTGTATCCCTTAAAGGGTCAGTCCTAGGATAACATTATAAAAAATCGGTGATTTTAAACGCATGTCCATAGACTAAAACTGCAATTTTTTTTTATTTTTTTGTGCTGCGCATTTACCAATTAGCAGGTCAGGCTAGATATAGAGACAAAATTCCCGATTTTTTATTTTGGACAACCATGTCAAAAATATAAAATACGGGAGTTTCGTATATCAACAGATGCACTACTAATAATTTTTTTGCCATATTTTACTGATAAAAATTATAAAATATATATGGTCTACGTTTTCTTATCGTTCCGAAAACAAGCAAATAATTCAATGCTCAGTCCGGACCCAAAATAAAATTCGATCTGTGATTGCTAGGGGAGCACTAAAATAGGTGTTCTATATCAGAAATGGTTCAGTAAGGATCACTCTTTAAGTATGCCAAGTTTCATGCTTTTGACCCAAACTGCAATGCACTATTGAACGTGTTCGTGATATTTATCATAAAAAGAGTGGAAGTTGGCAGTTTATATGCGTTGAAAGTTTCAACTTGAAACATGCTTGATGTAGCAGCGGTTTCTAAATTTGCGATCGCTAGGTGACGTCTAAATCATATAAATTTATATTAAATAAATCACCAGGTCGCGCTTCACCCTATATCGTCGGTGAAACAAATAATTCGACCTGAACTTAAAAGTTACTGATTCGCATTGACATCTAACACAAGACGTTGAATCAATGTTGGTTTAATGCTGGTCCACTTTCTACTACGTTGGACCAATGTTAACCCAAGATTGATTCAACGTCTTGGGTCTCCTTGGGGAAGTGAAGAAAGCCTTTCATTGAATTAGATCTTTTTATTTGTCGTACTGAATTCGTCTACTGAATTCGATGAAAAATGATGCATGTAGGGTAGAGTCGGGTTAAATTAGCCACTTTTTTATAATTATTTTGCCGGGTACAGAGTGGTTTAGTATTGTATAAAAAAAATAGCAATATATCAGGATACATATATGTCGAGCATCAATGATGGGTGACTTCCACGCCAGCGACATTCAGCCTTATATTAGTGAGAGTTTCCCGTTCTCTACGTTTTGTATAAAAAAATTGTTTTGTTAACAAAATTACCATGTAGAAAACAAATAAATGAGTCTGGGTTTGCAAGATGGAAATATAGCATTTTTTTGTTATTTTAATTTGCAATAAATTAGAAATACAACTGAACAACAAATGTTATCATGACCATTTTGTCTGACAAAAAGAATGAGAATAAAGTAGCTTAAAGTTCTAGTCAACTGTTAAAACTTGCAGGACGTGGGTCCCCCAGAATGCAATAGTGCCCGTGGGTAGGCCCAGGCACTATAATCATAATAATACGAAAATATGCGTTTCATACCAACCGCCACATTAAGAGTAAGTTCCCAAATCATAGCAAGTTCATATACTTGATCGACATTTATGAGGTAATTATTCCACCTTACTGTTTTTTTCAATGTGAGAGTGGAATACTATGGTGTTGTCAAAATGGTGTTGTCAAAATGTTTAATTGATAAATCTGTAGCTTTGGTTCATTTGAATATTTATATGCAATCAGTATTAAATATCATGATATAAGTATGTTTTGGCTGTGTCTACTAGGCTTGCATGAATGTTCACAAGCTATTTTAGATTGTGATTTGAAGTTTTATATAATTTCATCGGGTTTTAATAATTATGAATATTATTTCGAGTCAATTGTTGATTTTCTTTAAGTTTTTTTTTGTTGAATATCATATGATGTTTTCGTTCAATTATATTTTTTACAGCTTACTTTTATTGTTTTTTGTAACCTTAAATAGCAGAGCACATAACATTTATTGCTGATTCACTATGAATTAATGATTTTCTTGGATTTTCACATGAATAATCACACAATGTTCAAAATAACCCAACACATCGATTCCCCACCCCATGTTTACACTTGATTGGTAAATACTACTACTATGACCTCTCATAAATCCATTTCCTACATAAATGCATTAAAAAATCGGCCATTTTGGATTTTATGCTCTAGAAAATTCCGCCCGCCTTTCAAAAGAGGCGAATGAGCTTATTTATTACGAATACCTTAAATTACCTAAAACAACTGTCAAAACTTACTTGCCGACACAATGCTAGCGCTGCAGTCCCCGCAACCGCTGTAAGTTGATGTAAAATGCCAGGAAGCATAAATATTAAGCTGATGCCGTCAATGCTAGCGAGCGTCGTATGGTTATGCTATAGGCCTATTCAAGAGCTAATAATGGGTGATGTTTGTGTGTGAAACAGAAGTTGTGTGCTCCATCCAACCCATAAAAAGTGTACATTTTTAGTTTTCCTGTTTGGTAATAACCGATACTTAGTGGCCTGAAATATTGTGAAAAAATGTAGGGTATACTTAGATATTATTGCTAAACTAGAATCATTTCAATGATGGGGCTTTATTTCTAAGTGGAGCTATCGTGTACATATAACCTGTATTGTAACAAAACTAAACGATGTTGTAGCCTACAAAACTAAGTACATCCTCCGAAATTTACACAGTCATGTCCCGGGAGTCGTGTACATGTATATGTATATATAGCAAAGAATGGTCTTGATTCTGTCAATATATCTTATGGTTGTCTGTCTGTATGTCTCTCTCTCTCTCGGGCTGACTGCTGTGGCAGCGTCTGCGATGCTTTTCAAACATCAAACAAAATATTAGGTGACTGGCGTGGTCACAATGCTCAACCAATAGCCTATATGTGTGATTGTGGGATGGAAAGGGAAGGGAATGGATGTTTGAATATATTACAATGATCTTGCCAGTCGATAAATTGTGACTGTTGCCATAACTATCTCGCTCGTGGCACATCATGTGTTTGAAAAGGCCATCAATGCTTTATGACACAGATCGAATTCAGAAATTATTGTTCCATCGAATGAAACAAGCCATAGTTCGCCAAGCATAGACATGATAGATGCACTCATGGCGTATTATCTTTAGAATCTAACTAAGTTTTTTATTTAATTGAAATACATGTCGGTCTGATCAACATTTTGCATGTTTTAGGCCTACCTACTTTAATTTTCAGCATACTCATTTGAATGATATCTTGGAGATCCACCACGCAAATAACAATGTTCTATATTTTACAACGATAAGCGTTGGTAGTCCCGATATACTACAACAAACTAAATTGGCTTTGGGCCCTAAATACCTAATATTAAGTACATATTATGTAAAGTATTAGGCTACATAGTGGAATCAAATAAAACAATATCGTTCATAGGTCTATTATTAGGATTTCAATGTTACAAAGCAAATGGAAAGGGTTATCTAGGCTTTCGTATAACATATATATATCTGTATATATAGTAAACGTAACCTAATATTTGATCCATTGCGGTGGTATATTTTTGGTCAATGAACATTGGGCGTGCGTC
>OZ024917.1:12075922-12143422 GCA_964017125.1 Flabesymbios commensalis
TAACGACGCACGCCCAATATTCAATGACCAAATATACCACCGCAATGGATCACATATTAGGTTACGTTTACTATATATATATATGTTATACGAAAGCCTAGATAACCCTTTCCATTTGCATTATAACATTGAAATCCTGATAATAGACCTATGAACGATATTGTTTTATTTGATTCCACTATGTAGCCTATTATTTTACATAATTTTTACTTAATATTAGGTATTTAATGCCCAAAGCCAATTTTTGTGTGATGTAGTATATTGGGACTACCAACGCTTATCCTTGTAAAATATAGATTATTGTTATTTGCGTGGTGGATCTCCAAGATATCATTCAAATGAGTATGCGGAAAATTAAAGTAGTAGGCCTAAAACATGCAAAATGTTGATCAGACCGACATGAATTTCAATTAAATAATAAACTTAGTTAGATTCTAAAGATAATACGCCATGAGTGCATCTATCATGTCTATGCTTGGCGAACTATGGCTTGTTTCATTCGATGGAACACTAATTTCTGAATTCGATCTGTGTCATAAAGCATTGATGGCCTTGTCAAACACATGATGTGCCACGAGCGAGATAGTTATGGCAACAGTCACAATTTATCGACTGGCAAGATCATTGTAATATATTCTGACACCCCTTCCCTTTCCATCCCACTATCACACATATAGGCTATATGTTAAGCATTGTGACCACGCCAGTCACCTAATATTTTGTTTGATGTTTGAAAAGCATCGCAGACGGTAGCACAGCAGACAGACAGACAGACAGACAGACAGACAGACAAACATAAGATATATTGACAGAATCAATATCATTTTTTGCTATGTACACGACTCTCGGGACATGACTGTGTAAATGTAGGAGGATGTACTTAGTTTTGTAGGCTACAAAATAGTTTAGTTTTGTTACAATACAGGTTATTTCGAAGATCTATAGGCCTACACGATAGCTCCACTTAGAAATAAAGCCATGTGATGATTCTAATTTAGCAATTTAATCAAAGTACATGTATACGCTACATTTTTTCACAATATTTTAGTCCACTAAGTATCGGTTATTACCAAACAGGAAAACTAAAAATGTACACTTTTTATGGCTTGGATGTAGCACACAACTTCTACTTCACACACAAACAACACCCATTATTAGCTCTTGAATAGGCCCATATCATAGCCATACGACGTTTGTTAGCATTGACGGCATCAGCTTAATATTTTATGCTTCCTGGCATTTTACATCAACTTACAGCGGTTGCGGGGACTGTAGCGCTAACATTGTGTCGGCAAGTAAGGTTTGACGGTTGTCTTAGGTAGCTTAAGGTATTCGTAAAAAAATATCTTCTTCGCCTCTTTTGAAAGGCGGGCGGAATGTTCTAGTGCGTAAAATCCAAAATGGCCGACATCGGTCAAATTGAAAAGCAATATTTCACTTATTTTATCCACTGTTATCCCGGTAGAGCTCATTTTTGAATGCATTTATGTAGGAAATGGATTTATTAGAGGTCATGGTGGTAGTATTTACTATTTAAGTGTAAACATGAGGTGGGGGAACGATTTGTTATTTTAAAAATTGTGTGCTTCTTTCATGTGAAAATCCAAAAAAAATATCAATTATTCATAGTGAATCAACAAAAAATGTTATCAACAATCGACCCAAAATGATAAACATAATTATTAAAACCTGGTGAAATTATATAAACCTCAAATCACAATCTAAAATAGCTTGTGAACATTCATGCAAGACTAGTAGGCACAGCCAAAAAATACTATTATCATGGTATTTAATACTGATTGCATATAAATATTAATATGAACCAAAGCTACAGATTTATCTATTAAACATTTTGACAACACCATTTTGACAACACCATAGTATTGAAGTATTCCACTCTCAAAGTGTAAATAACAGTAAGGTGGAATTAATAACTCATAGATGTCGCTCAAGTATATATGGACTTGCTATGATTTGGGAACTTACTCTTAATGTGGCGGTTGGTATGAAACGCATATTTTCGTATTCTTATGATATAGGGCCTGCATGGGCCTACCCATGGCACTATTGCATTTTGGGGGATCCATGTCCTGCAAATTTCACAGTTGACTAGATCTTTAAGCTACTTCATCCCCATTCTTTTTGTCAGACAAAATGGTCATGACAACACTTGTTGTTCAATTGTATTTCTAATTTATAAAAAAATAAAATAACAAAAAAATGCATTTATTTATCTTCTACATGGTAATATTGTTAACAAAACAAATCTTTTATACAGAATGTAGAGGACGGGAAACTTCCACTAATATAAGGCTGAATTGTCGCTGGCCTGGAAGCCACCCATCGTTCGACATATATGTAGCCTAATATATTGCTATGTTTTTATAAAATACTAAACCACTCTGTATCAGACAAAATCATTGTAAAAAAGTGGCTAATTTAACCCGACTCTACTCTACATGCATCATTTTTCATCGAATTCAGTAGACGACTAAACCACAATACGACAAATAAAAAGATCTGTCCTCCTATGATTTATGGAAGGGCGAGTTCACTTGTCCTCCTATGATTTATGCAAGGGCGAGTTCACTTGTCCTCCTATGATTTATGGAAGGGCGAGTTCACTTGTCCTCCTATGATTTATGGAAGGGCGAGTCTACTCACCCTCCTATGATTTATGGAAGGGCGAGTCCACTTGCCCTCCTATGATTTATGGAAGGGCGAGTTCACTTGTCCTCCTATGATTTATGGAAGGGCGAGTTCACTTGTCCTCCTATGATTTATGGAAGGGCGAGTTCACTTGTCCTCCTATGATTTATGGAAGGGCGAGTTCACTTGTCCTCCTATGATTTATGGAAGGGCGAGCTCACTTGTCCTCCTATGATTTATGGAAGGGCGAGTTCACTTGTCCTCCTATGATTTATGGAAGGGCGAGTTCACTTGTCCTCCTATGATTTATGGAAGGGCGAGTTCACTTGCCCTCCTATGATTTATGGAAGGGCGAGTCCACTCACCCTCCTATGATTTATGGAAGGGCGAGCTCACTTGCCCTCCTATGATTTATGGAAGGGCGAGTCCACTTGTCCTCCTATGACTTATGGAAGGGCGAGTCTACTCACCCTCCTATGATTTATGGAAGGGCGAGTCCACTTGCCCTCCTATGATTTATGGAAGGGCGAGTTCACTTGTCCTCCTATGATTTATGGAAGGGCGAGTCCACTCACCCTCCTATGATTTATGGAAGGGCGAGTTCACTTGTCCTCCTATGATTTATGGAAGGGCGAGTCCACTTGCCCTCCTATGATTTATGGAAGGGCGAGTTCACTTGTCCTCCTATGACTTATGGAAGGGCGAGTTCACTTGTCCTCCTATGATTTATGGAAGGGCGAGTCCACTTGCCCTCCTATGATTTATGGAAGGGCGAGTTCACTTGTCCTCCTATGACTTATGGAAGGGCGAGTTCACTTGCCCTCCTATGATTTATGGAAGGGCGAGTTCACTTGCCCTCCTATGATTTATGGAAGGGCGAGTTCACTTGCCCTCCTATGATTTATGGAAGGGCGAGTTCACTTGTCCTCCTATGATTTATGGAAGGGCGAGCTCACTTGTCCTCCTATGATTTATGGAAGGGCGAGTTCACTTGCCCTCCTATGATTTATGGAAGGGCGAGTTCACTTGCCCTCCTATGATTTATGGAAGGGCGAGTTCACTTGTCCTCCTATGATTTATGGAAGGGCGAGTTCACTTGTCCTCCTATGATTTATGGAAGGGCGAGTTCACTTGTCCTCCTATGATTTATGGAAGGGCGAGTTCACTTGCCCTCCTATGATTTATGGAAGGGCGAGTTCACTTGTCCTCCTATGATTTATGGAAGGGCGAGTTCACTTGTCCTCCTATGATTTATGGAAGGGCGAGTCTACTCACCCTCCTATGATTTATGGAAGGGCGAGTTCACTTGTCCTCCTATGACTTATGGAAGGGCGAGTTCACATGTCCTCCTATGATTTATGGAAGGGCGAGTCCACTTGCCCTCCTATGATTTATGGAAGGGCGAGTTCACTTGTCCTCCTATGATTTATGGAAGGGCGAGTTCACTTGCCCTCCTATGATTTATGGAAGGGCGAGTTCACTTGTCCTCCTATGATTTATGGAAGGGCGAGTTCACTTGTCCTCCTATGATTTATGGAAGGGCGAGTCTACTCACCCTCCTATGATTTATGGAAGGGCGAGTTCACTTGTCCTCCTATGACTTATGGAAGGGCGAGTTCACTTGTCCTCCTATGATTTATGGAAGGGCGAGTCCACTTGCCCTCCTATGATTTATGGAAGGGCGAGTTCACTTGTCCTCCTATGATTTATGGAAGGGCGAGTCCACTTGCCCTCCTATGATTTATGGAAGGGCGAGTTCACTTGTCCTCCTATGATTTATGGAAGGGCGAGTTCACTTGCCCTCCTATGATTTATGGAAGGGCGAGTTCACTTGTCCTCCTATGATTTATGGAAGGGCGAGCTCACTTGTCCTCCTATGATTTATGGAAGGGCGAGTCTACTCACCCTCCTATGATTTATGGAAGGGCGAGTTCACTTGTCCTCCTATGACTTATGGAAGGGCGAGCTCACTTGCCCTCCTATGATTTATGGAAGGGCGAGTCCACTTACCCTCCTATGATTTATGGAAGGGCGAGTTCACTTGTCCTCCTATGATTTATGGAAGGGCGAGTCCACTCACCCTCCTATGATTTATGGAAGGGCGAGTCCACTTGCCTTCCTATGATTGATGGAAGGGCGAGTCCATTTGCCCTCCTATGATTTATGGAAGGGCGAGTCCACTTGCCCTCCTATGATTTATGCAAGGGCGAGTCCACTTGCCCTCCTATGATTTATGGAAGGGCGAGTTCACTTGTCCTCCTATGATTTATGGAAGGGCGAGTTCACTTGTCCTCCTATGATTTATGGAAGGGCGAGTCTACTCACCCTCCTATGATTTATGGAAGGGCGAGTCCACTTGCCCTCCTATGATTTATGGAAGGGCGAGTCCACTTGCCCTCCTATGATTTATGGAAGGGCGAGTCCACTTGCCCTCCTATGATTTATGGAAGGGCGAGTCCATTTGCCCTCCTATGATTTATGGAAGGGCGAGTCCACTTGCCCTCCTATGATTTATGGAAGGGCGAGTCCACTTGCCCTCCTATGATTTATGGAAGGGCGAGTCCACTTGCCCTCCTATGATTTATGGAAGGGCGAGTCCACTTGCCCTCCTATGATTTATGGAAGGGCAAGTCCATCTGCCCTCCTATGATTTATGGAAGGGCGAGTCCACTTGTCCTCCTATGATTTATGCAAGGGTGAGTTCACTTGTCCTCCTATGATTTATGGAAGGGCGAGTTCACTTGTCCTCCTATGATTTATGGAAGGGCGAGTCTACTTGCCCTCCTATGATTTATGGAAGGGCGAGTCCACTTGCCCTCCTATGATTTATGGAAGGGCGAGTTCACTTGCCCTCCTATGATTTATGGAAGGGCGAGTCCACTTGCCCTCCTATGATTTATGGAAGGGCGAGTCCACTTCAATTGCTGTGACAGGAAATATTTAACAGTCCTTTAGGAATACAACTAGTTTGGTCAGGTTTTCGCTGGATTCATAAAAATGTTGATAAAACAATATTTTTTAAATCTAAAAATACTGAAATAAATACAGTCATGATCTGTGGGATACACTATTTCACTACAAGATGAAAAACTCAAATTGATGTCATATCCCACGGTTCCTCTTTTAAGTATTATTGCAAATCGATAACTAGACGTAATACCAGTTTTAGTTATGTAGATGTTATTAAATAATTATAGAAATTATCTAGCACGAAGCAGACAGTTGGGGATGTGGAATCAATGGTCATTTGCTTGAATACCTGGAATTATTGTGATTTTATTCCGTTATTTAGGCAATCCCTTTAACATCAGAATAAAGTTATTTGAATAAATAAAGCCAGAAAATATTTTGCACCTCTAGGTATAGAAAAAGATAGCGACAATTAAATTAGGTATGGCTCTAAAATCATAACGACGCACGCCCAATGTTCAATAACCAAACTATACCACCGCAGTGGATTAAATATTAGGTTACGTTTCCTATATATATATATATGTTATACGAAAGCCTAGATGACCCTTTCCATTTGCATTGTAACAATGAAATCCTAATAATAGACCTATGAACGATATTGGTTTATTTGATTCCGCTATGTAACCTATTATTTTACATAATTTTTACTTAATATTAGGTATTTAGGGCCCAAAGCCAATTTTAGTGTGTTGTAGTATATTGGGATTACCAACGCTTATCCTTGTAAAATATGGAACATTGTTCTTTGCGTGGTGGATCTCCAAGATATCATTCAAATTAGTATGCGGAAAATTAAAGTAGTAGGCTTAAAACATACAAAATGTTGATCAGACCGACATGAATTTCAATAAAATAATAAACTTAGTTAGATTCTAAAGATAATGCGTCATGAGTGCATCTATCATGTCTATGCTTGGCAAACTATGGCTTGTTTCATTCGATGGAACAATAATTTCTGAATTCGATCTGTGTCATAAAGCATTGATGGCCTTGTCAGATGCATGATGTGCCACGAGCGAGATAGTTATGGCAACAGTCACAATTTATCGACTGGCAAGATCATTGTAATATATTCTGACACCCCTTCCCTTCCCTTTCCATCCCACAATCACACATATAGGCTATTGGTTGAGCATTGTGACCACGCCAGTCACCTAATATTGTGTTTGATATTTGAAAAGCATCGCATACGGTAGCACAGCAGACAGAGAGACAGACAGACAGACAGACAGACAGACAAACATAAGATATATTGACAGAATCAATATCATTTTTTGCTATGTACACGACTCTCGGGATATGACTGTGTAAAAGTAGGAGGATGTACTTAGTTTTGTAGGCTACAAAATAGTTTAGTTTTGTTACAATACAGTTTATTTTGGTGATCTGTAGGCCTACACGATAGCTCCACTTAGAATTAAAGCCATGTGATGATTCTAATTTAACAATATAATCAAAGTATACGCTACATTTTTTCACAATATTTTAGTCCACTAAGTATCGGTTATTACCAAACAGGAAAACTAAAAATGTATACTTTTTATGGGTTGAATGTAGCTCACAACTTCTGCTTCACACACAAACAACACCCATTATTAGCTCTTGAATAGGCCTATATCATTGCCATACGACGTTTGTTAGCATTGACGGCATCAGCTTAATATTTTATGCTTCCTGGCATATTACATCAACTTACAGCGGTTGCGGGGACTGTAGCGCTAGCATTGTGTCGGCAAGTAAGGTTTGACGGTTGTTTTAGGTATTCGTAAAAGATAAGCTCCTTCGCCTCTTTTGAAAGGCGGGCGAAATTTTCTAGTGCATAAAATCCAAAATGGCCGACATCAGTCAAATTGAAAAGCAATAATTCACCTATTTTATCCACTGTTATCCCGGTAGAACTCATTTTCGAATGCATTTATGTAGCAAATGGATTTTTTAGAGGTAATAGTGGTAGTATTTACAATTTAAGTGTAAACATCAGGTGGGAAACGATTCGTTATTTTGAAAATTGTGTGCTTCTTTCATGTGAAAATCCAAAAAAATATCAATTATTCATAGTGAATCAACAAAAAATGTTATCAACAATTGACTCGAAATGATAAACATAATTATCAAAACCTGGTGAAATTATATAAAACTTCGAATCACAATCTAAAATAGCTTGTGAACATTCATGCAAGACTAGTAGGCACAGCCAACAAATACTATTATCATGGTATTTAATACTGATTGCATATAAATATTCATATGAACCAAAGCTACAGATTTATCTATTAAACATTTTGACAACACCATTTTGACAACACCATAGTATTGAAGTATTCCACTCTCACAGTGTAAATAACAGTAAGGTGGAATTATTATTTCATAGATGACGCTCAAGTATATATGGACTTGCTATAATTTGGGAACTTACTCTTAATGTGGCGGTTGGTATGAAACTCATATTTTAGTATTCTTATGATATAGGGCCTGGGCCTACCCATGGCACTATTGCATTTTGGGGGACCCATGTCCTGCAAGTTTTAACAGTTGACTAGACCTTTAAGCTACTTCATTCCCATTCTTTTTGTCAGACAAAATGGTCATGACAACATTTGTTGTTCAATTGTATTTCTAATTTCTACAAAAATAAAATAACTAAAAATATTTTCATCTTGCAGACGCAGACTCATTTATTTGTTTTCTACATGGTAATATTGTTAACAAAACAAATCTTTTATACAAAACGTAGAGAACGGGAGACTTCCACTAATATAAAGCTGAATTGTCGCTGGCGTGGAAGCCATCCATTATTGATGTTCGACATATATTATAAGTCGCCTAATGTTTTTATACAATACCAAACCACTCTGTACCCGGCAAAAGAATCGTAAAAAAGTGGCTAACCCGATTCTACCCTACATGCATCACTTTTCATCGAATTCAGTAGACGACTGAACCACAATACGACAAATAAAAAAATATAATTGAATAGAAGGCTTTTTCACATCTCCCAGCAAACCCAATACGTTGAATCAATGTTGGGTTAACATTGGTCCAGTGTAGACAGTGGACCATCAATAAACCAACATTGATTCAAGTCTTGTGTTAGATGAAGCCCAAATGAGAATCAGTAACTCATTGGAACTGGAGGTTCAGGTCGAATTATTTGTTTCAGGTCGAATTATTTGTTACACCAACGATATCGAGTGAAGCGCGACCTGGTGATTTATTCAATATAAATTTATATGATTTAGACGTCCCCTAGTGATCGCAAATTTAGGTTGAAACCGCTGCTACCTCAAGCATGTTACAAGGTGAAACTTTCAACGCATATAAACTGCCAACTTTCACTCTTTTTTTTATAAATATCACGAACACGTTCAATAGTGCATTTCACTTTGGGTCAAAAAAATGAAACTTGGCATGCATAAGGAGCGATCCTTACTGAACAATTTCTGATATAGAACACCTATATAGAACGCCAGGTCGAATTTTATTTTGGATCCAGACTGAGCATTGAATTATTTGCTTGTTTTCGGAACAATAAAAAAACGTGGACCATATATATTTTCTATTTTTTTATTAGTAAAATATGGCAAAACAAATTATTAGTAGTGCATCTGTTGATATACGAAACTCCCGTATTTCTTATTTTTGCCATGGTTGTCCAAAATAAGAAATCAGGAATTTCGTCTCTATATCTAGTCTAACTGGTAAGTGCGCAGCACAAAAAATATTAAAAAATGCAGTTCTAGTCTATGGACATGTTTACATCATATGGTCATATTAAGAAGCCAAAAAAAATCCCCGATTTTTTTATGATTTCAGCCTGGGACAGACCCTTTAAGAGATACAATTAATAATAAAAGATCACCTACAATAATCAGCTATAGTTGCTGTCGTAGAATTTATTAAGAATATTTCTATTTTGATGCCAGTCAATGATATTGCTTACCACATACATGTACATATCATGGATACAGTACCATATAGGAGAGAGTAATACTATATCCATGATATATATTTACCATTTCAACGCGGATTTTAGACCCCAGAATCTGATATCTGAAGTCGATCCCCGCACTGAAATAATTAAAATATTTATAATGGCCGTAGACCCATAACCTAGGTTTTCAAATGAAGCAGAAAGACCTAAGACATTCATGATGATTTCAAATTAAAAAAAAAACCTTTGGTCTCAGGTTTGTATAACAAAATCCAGCGTTGTAAGGGTTAACCCTTTAACCGCCAAGTTATTCAATTTTAATTTTCACTCACTTGAAGTTGTGTGTCGTTGACGCGATCCACAGCTTCAAGTGAGTGAAAATTATTCAGATTTGACAAAATGGAGGTCAACTGTTTTCAAATATTGCTGATTGATGTCACATTTTATCTTTAACATGATTAAAAGGTGGTACTTGATGTGCTAATAAAAAACAAAACCCGAATATATGCGGCACTGGCGCTTAAAGGGTTAAACAGTCTTGCTTGAACCATAATTCTACCCTCTACCTGAGGCCGGCTTAAATTTGGTTCCAAGCATTGCTTCTTCATGGGCATTTTGTAACTGGCTAGCATTCACACTGAGATTAATGCTATGGCGTGTAATTGAAGTCAAAATTCTCAAATGCCAAATGGGATTTAGTTTTTCATATTGTTATACGACATGGCGTTTGTTATTGCAAAATAGACATTTTCCCAATAGTCGTATGGATATTGAGATATGTAGACTTGTACTTTGCTCAATATAAAATGTGTAAACAATGCAACGACCCCCCCTCCCCCCCGGTGACCGCAGCCATAACACACAACTAAACACACAACATGACTTTTTTGACATTCTGTACCAGGCGCCACTCGGATAAGCAAGTTGTCATTTGATACACTGTAACTTAAATTAAGACACGTGGCACAATGGGATGAAAACCAGCATAATGACACTGCCACGCTGGAAAAAAATAGCATTTGGAATTTTAGAATTTTGACATCAATTATACGCCATAGAATGCTGGGTTAAAAAAATAACATTTGGTGGAATGTTGTGCAGTAAAACATATTTTTACCAAGCTCAGATTAAAGCTCCAAACATTATCAGGCTCTAGCATACCAAATAATGTGTATTGTAACATACAGAATAAGATGGTATTTATGGCAATGTGTACCTCTATGTTGTACTTAAATGTCCCTACCTGGCTCATGGAATAATATGGAAATGATAAGAGATTAGAAGACATAATTTATCAAAGTTACATTGCCGAGTAAAACCATATGTGGCCTAAAGACCCTTTGTAATAAAATGGTTTCGTGACTTTTTCTATCAAACGACATTTGTTTTCTTGTTCGAGTGTTTTGCCGACAGCTTCCAATTGAGAAGGTATTGATGAAGGAGAGTCGTCATCAGCGTAAGCTCCTCTTGTAATAGCTATCAAACCATCTAAAACACAAGAAAAAACAAAATCACAATAAATGTCAAATGTATTTTTTGCACAAGTAACGTTAGTTGAACATTCTGAAATTACTGATTATCCCCTGTAGTGCCCATTAATATTTCAGTATTTCAATGAATTAGCCTAATTTTAAACCTTTCAAGCCCGAATTTACCATTGTCATCTTCATCCACTACAAGCCGCTAATTGCTCTCGCAATTCTTGACTTGTAGTGGATGAGGATGACTTGAAGTGGGTGAAAAATTAAAGAAAATTACCATGTATTAGTAAACCAGTTTCATGTAAATTTTCATTAAAAAAACCCTAGCTGTAGGAAAATTAAGTGTGTTTTCAGGGATGTAAGATGATGCTTTGATGCATCGTGAGGGCCCCTTACAGCGCGGGGATCGACTTTAGTCGACAGAATCTGACGTCTGTAGACGTCAGATTCTGACGACTAAAGTCGATTCCCGCATTGTAAGAGTAAAAATATTTATAATGGCCGTAGACCCATAACACAGGTATTCAAATGAATCGGAAAGAGCTGAATAAGCCATTTGTGATGATTTCAAATTGAAAAATCCCTTTGGCTTGCAATGTTTTCATAAAAAAAATCAGCGCTTTAAAGGTTAAAGGGTTAGAAGTGCTACCACTTGGGAGCGTGAGAACTAGGTAGTCTACACCAAATGAGTGAATTCTGTCAAAAGAGTACCATTTACAGACATAAACATTAAATTACAATGCTACACATTGTTGGCACAATATATTATAATATTTTTTTTATCTTAATCATAGCTTTATCTGTAAACAACTATGAACTATTTTTAAGACAGTGCACGTCGAATGCTGCTTTTTAATTAGTGTCTTCATTAAGTCTACCACCACCGCCTCTGGTATGTCTACCTGCTTAAGAGCGACACATATATGCGCTTCTACGTGCTATTATACTTCACATACAAATCGTATGCCACCGGGAGATTCGGTTGTTGATAATTAATTATGCTCTCCTTATAGTATAATCAATCCTTTAATAACTATGACGACTAAAGAAGAAATGCTTGTGAAATGGTTGATGTAAAAGTAAACCTTGTAGTCCAACATATAATGTATTATTGGGAAATAAAACAAATCCTGTATAATTTTTCTTCTATCTCCCTCACCACGTAATGGCGAAATGGCGGCCATCTTGGACAAAGGTGTTATATGCAAATCGCATATGAGTGGTATCCGCCTCAATGTAGATATGGTGGTTCAGTAAAGCATAGCGACACAGCCGCTTTAACCCTTTAACCACCGGTGCCGCATATATTCGGGTTTTCATTTTTTATTAGCACATTAAGTACCACATTTTAAATATGGTAAAGATAAAATGTGACATCAATCAGAAATATTTGAAAAGAGTTGACCTCCATTTTGTTAAATCTGAATAATTTTCACTCACTTGAAGTTGTGGATCGCGTCAGCGAGACACAACTTCAAGTGGGTGAAAATTCAAATTGAATAATTTGGCGGTTAAAGGGTTAAAGAAGGTGAGACGTTTTGCTTCACTGATTCTTAATATTTACCTTCGACGGACCCAACTCTTTGGAACGTTGACCGTGCTGCGCATGGGGGTGGGCCCATAACGTGTACTCAGCGAATCTTGACTACCCACCTACTTCAATGTAGTACATTGAACACTCACTTGGTTTTGTTATTCTAGTGAATTCCTTCAGGCAATGTGGAGACACATGACTAAAACACAGAGCACCTGCCATCATGACCACGTCATATGTGTCTGAAAAATTAGAAGGAAATAATATAAAGCATGTGAGGGAGGGAGTATTGCTTTACGTCGCTTTCTGCATAATCATGGCAATATCGCGACAAGATGAAGCCCGAAGTGGAGACTGTTCCCTAATCTTATCGACAGACACAAAGGGTTCTTTATTGTACATAGTGCCATAGACAGCACTGCACACTCCATACCTTTGAACAGTTTGGAGCACTGCATATGGACAACCCCAATGACAAACATCCGTTCCGTTCCGTACTTCTGAGTTTCGTGCCACAGCATGATCGAATGAGTCAACGGGGCCAGCCTATAAGGCATGTGATGTGCAAGTCTGATAAGTCTGATACATCGCGGAAAAGCGCGACCCAAAAAGTCGCGGGAAAATTATTACCCTTAGAGCACTGAGCTAAGTTGAGGTTGTGTCTCGCTAATGCGATCCACAACTTCAAGTGACTGAAAATTTGTTTTATTTGTGAAATTTAAGTCCCAAAATATATCAGTGTTTCAAGATTGAAGGCACATTTACTTTTTAACAACTGGTTATCAGGGATTATACGGTTTCTAATGAAACACAGAATGTCTACTGTGGTCGACATCAGGTTAAAACACAGAATGTCTACTGTAGTAAACATCAGTGTTTTAAGGGTTAATATATTAATATTAATTAACCAAGACCAGGCCATGGACACTGTCAGGAGGGAGGCATGTTGCAATGCGTCCAGATAAGTTATGCAGGCAGGTGTAAACTCTACGGTGTACACCTTTGATATACACACATATTATTCCTACACCAACGATATCTTATTTACAAAAATAAGCCATGAACACTTAATAAATAAGAGTTTTATCAAGTCAATCGCGACCCACGACTTCAAGTGGCTGAAAATGTACATTTATATTTGTTTTATTTTGAGACCAAATCTTTACAAATCTTCACATTTAAACAGTCTTTTTATCCCCAATAACAGTGATTTAATCGGCTAATAAAACAGAATAAAACAGGCAAAGGGTTAAGCTTTTGAATACTGAGTATTTCCACATTAAAAACGCGCAATTTTAAACTTTTCACAGAGAAGTCGCGGGAAACCGCGATGTTTTGAGATAAGGATTTGCTAAAAAATTTAAAATTATTCATCATGAATGATGATCATTTAGGCTGATGATATTACTTTATACTCAACATTGGATGTTTTTTTATAATTATACTCTCAAAATTTTTAATTTAGAATTAACAAAAGTTGCGGACTGGTTCAAGTTGAACAAATTATCAATCAACATAAAAAAATCCAAATTACTGGTATTTCAAATGCCCCCCAAAAAAGTTAAAAAACCGAATATAGAGATTGAAAATATAACAATATAATCTGCTGACGAATTAAAGTGTTTAGGGTTAACAATACACAAGCATTTAAAATGGGATTCACGCATAAACAAAATAGCTTCTAAAATTTAAAATATTATTTTTTAAGTCGCAGAAAAAAACTATGCGAATTATATGCTCGAGTGGTTACCTCTCTCGGAGCGAGGCCTCTTTAACAGTTTTTAAGAAGTTAAATGCGCCTAAAATTGATGGTATATTCAAGTTTCAACTATTAACGTTCTGCTATGACCTGATAAATAAGAACTTACCTGCATATTTCATTAACATGTCTTTCCATTTACAACCAAAAAGCTACCATCATAACATCAAACAAAAACAAAACTACTCAACTGCACGAGTAAAACATGCATTTGCTCAGAAATGCATGCGTTTTTGTATTCCGGATATTTTAAATCAATCGAGCAGCATAAAACACATAAAAGAAAAACACTTAGTCGAAAAGGTTTTTTAATAAATCTTAAACACTCAATATGTTTAATATTTAATTGCTGTATATGTTGAAGAATTGCTATTTCGTAATAGACGTAATACAAATAATAAATAAATTATCGTGTATTCGTTGAATAGGATCCTAATTATTTCTTTTCGATAAAACGTCTCACAAAAGCACTGCAAGAGAAACAATTGGATCTGTAATATATATACATTATATTTGTTGCAAACAGTCAACCTGAGTTTTTTGTTTGCGCAGTACCAGACTGGCGAGCAACGATATGGATAAAAATGAGAGCAATATATGATGTGCTCTAATATTCAATAATAGTGTCATTTAACCGTATTCAAGGACAAATATGCCTAGTTCATAATATTACTAGCGAAGGCTATATTATACTTTCAACTTTGACGGTTCACATTTTAATCAATTTCCTGATTCGTTGGAAGTAATCTCCATTGCTACACAGTAACTGAGTGTCTCGAAATTTGCCGCAAAAAACTAACTAGGCAGTCATGAAGTCGATTTCCACCTCATGCAGTCTATAAAGACTAAAAAGGTTCATTCCTTCATTGTAAGAGAAAATATACTTGAATGATATTTTCTGTACGGCAATGAAGAAGAGGGGTGAAAATAGCTAGAAGCCTTAGGGTTTCGCTTGACTAAAACTATCTGACGCGACAATTAAATCCGACGAAGAAAACAATAAACATATAGTTCATTAGACCAATAAACATACCTTAGATTGCCAATCGAGCAATTTCAATTTTAATATTCATATTCCCATTAAATTTTCTTGTTTGTAGGTTAAATTAAGAGGCTAAAACGACTACATGCATAGACGCCATCAGGTGGCTCCTGCTCTCACGCCTAGCGACCAACCTAAGTTTTGTACATCTTTTTTTCTGGCTACCTAGCAAACACGATGCGTTACCCAATGTTGGTATAATGTCGGGCCAGCGTCGCAGACGGTGGGCTAACATTGTACCAACATTGGTTGAACGCATGGTGTTTGTTGGATGCCTGGCATATTCCAATAAACGCCCACTCCTGATTTAAAAATTTAACCCACGATCATGTACACTATATAATGATAAAAACTACTCTAATAAGCGCACATACCCCCCTGTAATCTCAGGAAGTATTGTCATTAATGCCCCGGGCGTTTATTAAAATACATACGGGTTATGTGATGTTTCAAGTACGTGCAAATGATAATATTATACTATATATTATTATTAGGGCAGAAAAATCCAAATTATTCACCCTTCACCAGTAAGTTTTCTCAGTTAATTTCTCACTAAAGTGGGTGGAGATTATTCATATTTGTTAAATTTGATTGATGTTCAAACATGTCAACACTCATTTCATTACAAATGCTAGCGATTTGATCGGCTGATAAGACGGACAAAAAACGATTAAAGTCGTGATAAGCGCCCAAAGGGTTAACCCTTAAAACGCTGAATTTTTTTTATGAAAATCATAGAAACCAAAGGGGTTTTTTCAGTTTGAAATCATCATGAATGTCTTAGTTAGCTCTTTCCGGTTCATTTGAATACCTATGTTATGGGTCTACGATCATTAGAAATATTTTACTCTTTCAGTGCGGGGATCGACTTTAGTCGTCAGAATCTGCCGTCTGTAGACGTCAGAATCTGCCGTCTGTAGACGTCAGATTCTGACGACTAAAGTCGATCCCCGCACTGAAATGGTTAAATGATTTGATTCCCCCCATCACTAGTTCTCACCGTCAGCTATGTTCAGAGGTTGATCACCAATCTCAGACAGTATAAGGTTTGTGTACGCGCCAGTCTTCTCACACTCTATCAGCATACCCTCGTTAGAGTCAAGTCCATCAATATCAGAATATCCAAGGTTTTTCATCTAAAAACAAAACAAACATTTATTTGTATCAGTAATAGGCATACAATCGGGGAAAATAACCCTTTAAACTGACGAACATTCAACACAGGCAACCTAACACTTCTCACATTCTGGGGGTTCTGATTTTAGGCCTCCACCTAGGGCCGTATCCAGAATTTTGAAAAACACGGGAGGGAGTCCGGTTGAAAAAGGCATAACCCTTGTAAACATAGAGTATCAAATACCAATATTTTGGCAATCTAGTTTGATAAAGGGGGCCACGACTTATCGGGTTCACATCGCAAGGCTCTGACATAGAGACCTGCATTTTTAAATGGAATAGTTCTAATTCGGTCACTATTTTACGCCGCCTGAAAATGGCTTAGCTTTAATAGGCACTTGGAATATTTGTCTTAATTTCGAGGCATTTTGCAAATGCAATTTCAGGGCGTTTTTCTGTATTTTTTGCTGTGTGAATAAAAAGACGCATAAAATGAAAAAAATTATGCACAGGCACAGTCCAGAAATCGCGAGGCAGACATAACTAAAAGTGAGCATATAATGTGCGACAGGTTATCCAGACTCACCTCTGTTCCCAGCAGTCCTGTCCCGCAGGCACAGTCCAGGAATCGCGCTGACTTTCGTTCACCCAGGAGCCTCACAATTTCTTCTGCTATAAAGGGACTTCCGTTAAATCCAGCAAGTGTCAAATCCTGGTGATATAGTCAGGGATATAAAATATAGAAAACATTTCCTCACAATAAATGACTCAATTGTTACATGTTTAAAAATTTGCACCCAACTTTCAAGTACAGTATGTCATTATTTATCATTGGCTTTGTCTAAAACTATTATAAACATTGTTTGGCGGAAGCAGATCGACCACGTGGTATCGATCTGCTTTTTTCAATTAATTTATATGGTTGAACGGCCTCGAGGCCGTTCAACCATATAAATTAATTGAAAAAAATAATATGTCATATGAAGTATGGAAAATCATCGGCCGGTGGCATTGTTTAATTTTTTCAGGCCGCAGTAGGAGCCCATGTGCTGATCGGGATAGGCCCATTAAGAATTCAAATGGCCATACAATACATCATATATTACTCAGATTCAATTAAAAAAAAAGTTTCAAAATACACATCGATGGGACGCAACCTCGAAGTAGTGTGAAATTATTCAGAATTTGTGGTCAAAGTCTTGTTTTTTTAGTGGATCAGCATGTCAAATGACGAGATCGGCCAATCACCACCGTCATTCAATTGCTATTTAAATTATGGGGTAGAATATCTGACTTGGACTGTTCTCAGATTAAAGCAGGTCAGACGTCACGCTTCACTGATTATTATTTATTTCTGACGGACCCCGCTCCTCAGACTTCTAACCGTGCTGCGCATGCAGGTGGGAACACAACATATGCTCAGTGGATCGTAATATTTTTTAAATGCAGGGTAATTTTCGCACAACCTCCAGCAGTAGACTCAACAGCTGGGGTTTTAGCAAACTAGGTTTGTACCTCGACAATGCTGCCACGCATCCCTATCTGTAATAACTGTTTATCAGTCACTGCAATCAGCGCGGTAGTATATATATATAGTCAGCCTATAGCCTATGTATGCCATACGTTGTGTTACGGTTCGGATTATTATTTTATATATATTTATAATATTAATATAATTACAATTTACTATATTGGGAGTATTGTTTCCAACACTGTATAGTTAGCAGGTTATGTATGTTAGGTGTGTTGTGTATAACGTGCCCATATTACATTAACGTGTAGCCTACAAGTTTCAGATTCAATATGTTATCATTCACAAACATCAGTCTATATTATCACTCCGAATATTTGACCCATCTCATGTGCTCCGGCCAGGCGCGACAAAGATAGATCGACCATGACGTACAACCCATCCCCTAATCGTGCTGAATGAATTTTATTATGGGCAGTTCTAGTTTGGACTTGTCGTGTTCAGACCTTCCCTTGGCCAGTCTTACGCGAGTGCTACCGCAGGTGCACACCTGGCCGGTTCGAGTACTCTGTGAGCAACGCGCACAACATTCAAGGTATCTCACTATTTAAAATAGATGGCTCGATAGGGCAAGGTATCGCCCTGCGGGCTCGTGGGTAAGATAACTTGTTAGGGAAGATGGTTCAGACGTGTTTTACGTTTTGAACTACTACTTTTAAAGTGACTGGGTGCGTACTCTAGTCTGTGTCTCTGCTGCAAAAATCAAAAGACTGTGTGAAATTGTGATGCGCTCGCAGAACACTGCCACATCGTTGGCTGAGCCTGTGCCATCCTTTGTGTACATAGACATTCTTCACCATAACCATAATATGAGTTAATCATGTTAATAAGCCATAATATAAGCAAGTCTGAACTCGCACAACACTTCATCCTGCACAGGTATCCCAACAAGAGCTCTGAACATTTAATATAATAGAAACGCTAAATTATCACTTATCATTTTCTGTCTCGTTCCTGAAGGGCGGGGGCCCTAGGGTAGTGGTTAGCACCGCTGCCTTTCACGCCAGAGTCCGGGGTTCGGTTCCCGGTCTCGGCGGTTTGAAAGAAACAAAAATGTTTCTTCCCCATCCACGTGTGAAAGTTAGTATTGTGGGGAGCCTCCGTGACCGAGAGGTAGCGTGCTCGGCCTCAGACCGCCAGGGCTCGAATTTCGAATCCTGTGTCTGGAGGACAGTGTCATCTCAATCATCTCACCATCCTCAAGAGGTTCTCCTGGCCCAGTTTAGCCTATATGTGCACAAAGGTGGCCTAAAGCCCGATTCATTTCATTTCATTTGTCTCGTTCCTGAATTGCACAAATGAACCATTTTTTATATCATCAGAAAACACTTTACCGTGTTTGTTTTTACTTGCATCTGTTCATTTGTCTCGTTCTGTGATTGAATCATTTCTATTTTTATCATTTCCATTTACCATTATGTTGGGATTGGGTCTGAGAGACAGACCCGGTCGTAATAGTTTCTAAATAGAATAATACTGTATTGGTCGTCTAAAGCAGGGGCTGATCCAGGATTTGAAGAAAAAAGGGTGGGCGGTTGGGGGATTTTTTTTGGCATATTAAAGCCAATTTGAAGGATGTTTTTAAAAGTTGCAAAAAATAGGAGGAGGTGCCCCCTTTAAATTCATCTAGCATCTGCAAAACACATACCAACAAACACGAGATATTTGGTCAATTTTGACTTAATGTTAGGCCATCGTCTGCGACGCTGGCCCAACATTAGGCCAGCATTGGCTCAATGTATCGTGTTTAATGTGATATGCTGCATCATTCACTCGTAGTATATGTGACGTGCCATATCAAAACCAGTTCTATATCGCAAAATATAGAAAATGAGTTAGTAAGTGGCGTTTGAAGAGCCAGCGCTCAGGTTTTAAATGCACCAAAAATTATAAATATATCTCAATTATTTAGGAAATCATCGATAAAACAAGATTTGGAAACGTGAGCCCTAATATCGCAAAATGTTGAGAAAATGACCTACAAAGTTTAAACTTAACTGACAAATACTATAAATAGTTCAAATTAAATCATTTTTTTATATAAGAAATATTTTGTACTTATATTGCTTTGAAGTTGTATTTTCGATCAGCGTTAAAAAAGAAAATTAGCAAAAAAATATTATTTTAACAAAACATGGCCATAACTCAAAATCTAAAGCCCCGACATAGGTCGGGTGCCGATGTGGCACGTCACATATACCAAGCAAACACAAACAATTTGTATAGCATTTATACAATGTTGGACCAACGTTGAAGACGACGTTGGTCCAACATTGTATAAATGTTATATAAATGTTTTGTGTTTACTGGGTATGTATGCACGTATGTCATGTAGGTTTAATAAATAGTATGGTATTGATCGTACAAAGTACATATGATCTGCTGTGCAAAAGGCAGTATCTGCTCACTTGTAAAGTAAGCAGATACTGCATTTTGGTTCGCAGGACAATACTGTATTCATCACTCACCGCGTCGTAGTGCGGAGCCCAATCAAAATACTTCTGGTGTATTTCGTTCTTAGTAGATGCTGGATTCACTATGTCATTAGTACGGGCTTCAGCTTCTTCCCTGCTCTCAGCTTCTCCATTAAATAACACACTGCTGTTATTCATATTGGATAATGGTAGACATACAGACATAAACAATCGTAATTTTAGCAGCTCCCAGCAGTGTTATACCGATCTATTGTGTCGTCTAATGTCACATGTAGGCATACAGTATAAACGTTGCACTCCGCGATTGTTGTCTGCGGCTGTTGAGGGGCGTAACATTGTAATTATTCCACTTGAAGCGTTTTGTAAACGTTAATCATGTGAATGTGAAATCACCCGCATTAACCTTTTCAGCACGGGGACAGACTTTAGACGTCAGTCGATCCCTGCACTGAAAATCATTATAATGTTTATACACAAGGATGGGCACAAGGATGGGCAATAATAAAAAATGTTTAAAAATTATACAAGGACAAAAAAGCTTTTTTAGTCCAGACTGGCAATCATAAAAGTTGTTTATAAATATGTTTTTATTAGATGATAAATTAATCATTTTATATGAAAAAGCTATTTAATTTATACGGGACATTTCCAAAGCCACATTAAAATCGTAGCCAATGGATTAGTAGAATCATTAATAATGATACTGTTTAGACAAGTAATTATTACAATTAACCGGTACATAGTTAGTGACCTATGTCTCCAGATAGTCAGGCAGATATGTGTCATATACAAAAAGAAATGTGGGTTTATACATAGAAGCATGGAATTTGGCACACATCTAGACCATTGCCAAAGTAAGATTTTTAAAAGTATTGCCATTAACGGGACTGGCCCAGGCTAAAATCATCAAAAAATCGGTGATTTTATTTCGGGTTCTTAATATGACCATATGATGTAAACATGTACATAGACTAGAACTGCAAATTTTGATAATTTTTGTGCTACGCATTCACCAGTTAGGCTAGATATAGAGACGAAATTCCCGCATTTCCTATTTTTGACATGGTTGTCAATAATTCGAAATCGGGAATTTCGTCTCTATATCTAGCCTAACTGGTGAACGCGCAGCACAAAAATTATAAAAAATTGCAGTTCTAGTCTATGTACATGTTTACATCATATGGTCATATTAAGAACCCGAAATAAAATCACCGATTTGTTGATGATTTTAGCCTGGGCCAGTCCCTTTAAGAAAATGGTCTGTGTCAGACCCTGGTGGCCATTTTTCAAAACGGCCTACAAAAATATACATTTGTCGATATATCAGCCTCTAGTTCACTTAAAAACCTGGTCTTGATGTGTAACCATACATTTTTAGGGGCAAGGATTTTGATAAAACAAATTGGAAACAAGAAGCTACAATAGTAAAACTAATTATGGCAGCTATCTTCAATTTGAGATGACTCAGGCACGGAATATTCCCGTTTTGGAATACAAATGGTAAGGGTACCTATGGTTTCAGGTGATCATTCTTGTGGCTATACAATACATGTAGGCCTAATGTGACCATTTCGTGTTTCAGGATTCAAAGTCCTGTTTAGAAGAGCATACTAGTGGTGGTGGCTTTTAGTCCTAGTCCTATCGGTGGTGGCTTCTAGTCCGCCAAATTATTCAATTTGAATTTTCACCCACTTGAAGTTGTGTCTTGCTGACGCGATTCACAGCTTCAAGTGAGTGAAAATTATTCAGATTTGACAAAATAAAAGTCAAGTCTTTTCAAATCTTGCTGGTTGATGTCCCATTTTATCTTTAACATTTGTAAAATGTGATACTTAATGTGCTAATAAAAAATGAAAACCCGAATATATGCGGCACCGGCGGTTAAAGGGTTAAGAACATTATGCCCCTCACGAATACTGGACATCTCCGCAATTTTATTCTGTGTACTTTTGCCCTCATTATACAAATACGCCACTACCATTACAGATTGTCCATTATTTTGCAAGTTCAGAGCTGTTGATACAATCGATGTGTCGGCGTCACCATCACTAATTTTGGTAACATGTTTACTTCATGTTAATAAATCATAAAGAAAGGCTATAGATTGTACTTTATTGTTTCTTTTCAATAAAAATGCTTCTTGATTCATATAACACATTGACGCACCGATAACTGTGATATCAGCAGATATTGTTCCAGATCTTCGCACGTGTTCATGATCTTTTATGAATGACATCGATAACATCACAAAATACACACATATTTGACAGAAATGATTCGTAATCAATAGTAATTTCTTGATATTTTCTTTCCATCGAAAGTGAAGAAAGGGCCATCCACCATGTATCACTTTTATAAGATCTTGGTAACCATGGTTCAACTCATTCCACAGATTAGTCATAACTTTTTTTTAACCTCTTTAACCGCCAAATTATTCAATTAGAATTTTCACCCACTTGAAGTTGTGTTTCGCTGACGCGATCCCCAGCTTTAAATGAGTGAAAATTATTCAGATTTGACAAAATGAAGGTCAACTCTTTTCAAATCTTGCTGGTTGATGTCACATTTTAACATATTTTTAAACATTTTTAAACATATTTAATATATTTTAACATATTTAAAATGTGGTACTTAATATGCTAATACAAAATGAAGACCCGAATATGTGCGGCAACCGTGGTTAAAGGGTTAAGTACCCTTGCTAATTATGATTTTTCATTTCTGCGCATTAGATGATATTTAAAGAGTGATGTCAGTATGGCTAAAAGTTGATGTACGAAGTATGACACCAAATCTTCAGACTGTCGTTGAGCAAGCGCAGTACAACACATAAAGAGGACGGGAGGCTGGATATGAATGTTCTCTTTATTCACCTTAATGCTTGTTTGTAGGTTTTGAAGAGTTTTAACATGTTACGACTTTTTTTATTTTAGTACTTGTTACCGCCACACCATCAATTAAGTGACTTTTGGCATAGGCAAAGATTTAGGCTACTTGATATCTACAAGACGGAGCTCAATAAATCTTACAAATCATACAGTCATAAATTCTATATTTCTGAAAGCCAGTAGTAGCAAGGCACATTGTTTGTAACACATCAAATGTACATTTGCAAATACATATTATATTTCTAAGGCAATCCGCATTACATAAAAGACTGTAAATGACTTTTTAAATTACGGTGATAAATTGTTCTGTTAGATATTTATCTGTGACAATAAACTATAAAATGATAAATGTTGGGCACAGAAGAGTTTTAACATTTTTAAGATAAGTTTTAAAATTAAATGGACCATTGCATAATATTTACACATTAATTTCGAAAATTTTCATGAGGTGAGACAATTTTGTATTTTAATTGTAATGTTATGATGACCAATTTCAAGCTTTAAAGATATGAGATGTGTTATAGGCGATAACCAAGATGAATTATGTTTTGACATTACATCACATTAGAATAATTATAGTACAGTGCATCTCATTTTAAACCGATGTCGGCCATATTGGATTTTGCCTGTAGGCCTAAAATTCATTCAATTAAAACAATTAAAGTCACAATTTGACATTTTTTTATTAGAAATAGCGGCCCTCATTAGAGGACATTTTTGTCCTAGAAACAATTCGCAAATCTTGTTCTGCAAAAAATAGCAAAATACAATAAAAAACGCGTGATATATTTGATATAAATATGTTGCTGAAAAGTAGTTATAAGGGTTTGAAGTCATCAGATGTATATATATTTTATATCAAGAAAACACCGAGCGGTAATACATCACTATATTTAATATATTCATTTATGCAAGATATAATTCATTTATAAGTACACTAAATAAATAAATTAGCTTATATTATTGGGAGGTGTTTAATAAATGTAAAATGTCTAGCATAACATTAAAAAAGTTATGACATTATTATGTATAGATAATATGGCATACAATATGATAATCATAATGAAATTGTTCAGAATAATATAAATCGTCGCGAATTTATTCTTCTATATGATAACACATATATGAAAGACAAAATGAATAATTACATAGCAATATAAAATGTACTGATGATTGTCCGCATTAATACAGCATTAAAATTATATGATATATTTGTATTGAGTTAGTTTCGAAATATCACAAGACGATACCTTGTTCCTATATATCATGCATGTGTTGATGCATCTATAAAGAGACATATTTAACTTTAAGTTCAATAAACTATTCCATAAACTATAATGACAAACGTAACAATTGGTCAATAGTTAGTTAGTCCTATTTTCTTGAGATAGCTCATAAAACCGTGTAGGCTATGCCTGTTTACTTTTTCGACAATATGAATTATTTATTGCTGTTTCGATTGCACTGTATCGGATAAATTTCCTTGCGAATTCGTGGTTTATTCTGCGCAAGCGTATTTTATTTTTGTGGCGTGTCAGATATGGGTGAGTATCTATAAGTTTTGGTCTTTGGTCATGTTGCGGAAATATGATGGCAGCTGGTTATTTCACAGTTGATGATAAAAATAAAGCTCTTGGAGTGTGTGTTTTTATCTTATCTTTAGTAGCTGACGTTTTTTTTTAAACACAAAAAAAATGGCTCTGAATAACAATTATGCTAACTGTTTTTATCTGTAGCTTGTAGAGTCTATCTGTTTGATCTCCCCAGGCTAATATACCATAATTTGAATGACTGAGTACAAGAGAGTTATACAAAAGATATACTGCATCTTGTGGTAGGCAACGTGTTAGTTTGTTTAATATTCCAATATATCTAGAAACTGTATTTGCAATTTTATTCACATGGTTTTTTCAAATAATATGCTCGAGTAGTTTAATGCCTAAGTAATTAAAGGTTTAAACAGATTCAATGTCTGTGTCATTAATTTGTAGAAGAGAACATTCAACGTTTTAGGGGGCTTGTTGAATACCATTGGTTTTGTTTTCGTTTCATTTAGGGAGAGTTTGTTGGCTCTTAGGCAGTCATTTATTTCACTCAATTCAGTATTAATATTTACGGTAAATTGTTTATTGAACTTGAAAACATTCAGTGTGCTACTTAGAGCTGTAGCGTCAGCGTAGATTATGAAATTGAAAATTTACTCGCTTCTGAAGTCTCATTAATGTATGAACAATGTGGTTCTTTATATTGAGCCCTGTGGTACAAGTATTCGGAAATGTCTATGAGTGAATATTGCATGTAACATCTGCTTAATATATATGATATATAAGCATATCTCTGGTAAAAACAGAGTCATATAAATGTTCATAACGGAGAATACATCCAAATGAGACCATCGAGTCCATCGTCAAAGTACATTGGTGCTGTGATTTTTTTCAAAAGATTACATTTTCCTTCTTTTTGAAGTTGTTGAGCTAATTTTTCAAGTTGTTCTATCGCTGGAGAATTGGATTCACGAGGTGCTGC
Organism: Flabesymbios commensalis; assembly: GCA_964017125.1. Lineage (NCBI taxonomy): Eukaryota > Metazoa > Annelida > Polychaeta > Terebellida > Flabelligeridae > Flabesymbios > Flabesymbios commensalis. Next base: position 12,101,788 of record OZ024917.1, read on the forward strand.
TCTTGCAATGACGACCAATCCAGCTGTAATTAAAAACACTGTCATAATCGATAATAAATATCATCAGTACATCAATTGTCCAAGTAATCTAAATTCAAGAATTCAGGCAGTTCTCTTTTAAAGAAAAATTGTCCAAATTACACAATAAAGGAGGAAATGCACGGGCAGTTGTACAAAAATTGGGAGAAAAAAAGGGGAGTCTAATCCTAGCTAAGACAGTGGCTACATCACGTATAAGCTTATTATTATCCTGTAGATGGATGAAGTATTACAATATTATATTTTCTAGGGATATTAATGTATTTAAAAACACTGTAATTGAGATGTAAATTGGGAATATTTGTAACATATGTCAACGGGAAAGAACGAAATTTGATAGATTTGTAGATTTGAATGTAAGTATATTAAGATCTACGAATCTATCGTAATTGATAGATAAAATAGTCAGTGTGGCTAACTAAGAAACATTTGGCATGTAGTGTCATGGTAAAACCTGCATAATAATCGCTGTGCCCGCCCGGGCCAGTATGAAAAATAACAGTAGATTCGTAGATCCGAATCTATTGTTTTAAAAATAGACTGACGTCACCGGTGTATTTTAATTTGAATGAATGTATGCGTGAGCTGTTTATCTCAATAAAGGCATTGGGCCGATTTTAAAACTGCAGGCCACTGTTAAACGTGGTCCAAGATAGCGATTGGTCGATATGGACAGTTCGACAAATCCTAAATTAGGATTTGTCGAACTGTCCATCTCGACCATATTAAATATGGGCCCAGTGACTTACATGGTTTTGTGATGCGAATCAGTTCTCTCAGACATTCTGGAGAAACGTGCCCTTGATATAAAGCTCCAGACAGTAACACAGCGTCGTAACAATCTGATTAACATAAGATAATATAAATATCTTATATATAAGTTATATGTTAAGCAATGACTAAATGACTGTGTACTTTACTACCCGGTAGCCATTTCTAATGGCGAGGTTATCTCAAAATTTAAACATAGATATTTAAAATATGTCTACGGCCTAACAAAGTTTGAATGGGGGATTATTACGAGTATTATTACCATCATGCACATTTTATACTATAGAATTATATATACCAATGTTTTGCTTTGAATGAAAAAATAATAAATCAGAAATTAGTTATGATATAATCAATTTAGCCAATCTACCACTTTTCATGATTTTATTTTAATCCACTCACCATTACATATATCCAGTGGTTTGGTGCCAATCTCTGATAAAATCAGTTTATTATAAGCTCCTGTTCGTTCACACTCCTTCAACATGGCATTACTAGAATCCAAACCATCAATGCTTGTGTAGCCTAGCTGCTTCAACTTGAATTACAAAAAAAATATATATAGAAAGTTCGGTATTCACCAGTCATTTTGTAATTATGCATAATTGTATGTTTTTAATTAACCCTTGTCCTGCTAATTTCTCAACAACTCGAGGTTGTGTCTAGCTAACGCGATCCACAACCTCAAGTGGTTGAAAATTACTAATATTTGTTTAATTTGTGACCAAACATTTACAAAACTTGGTGTTTAAACGCCAATATAATTCCCAATATCAGTGATTTGATCGTTTAATAAAACAGGTTAAAAACGACTCGTGATCTGCAGGAATAATCAATAAAATAATATCATAATGTCGAGGAATGTATATATGGGTGCTCCTTTACAAGATCCAGAATTATTTCCATATGGCCTACCTTTATTTCACGCAATAGCATGAATATATTTTTTCTGTGTGAGCTCTAATGCGCAGGACAGATTCAATGAAAATGCGAAAAACATGCTGATGGATGATGCTGTTCTGGAGTATACATTACTATTTTTTGACAACCCATCCAGCCCCCAACGTTATGATAAGCTGCACGATAACTTCAGATGTAATACTGAATCCAACGGTATAACGGGAATATATAGGTGATAAATATAGTGGTGAATTAACTCATACAGCTCTGAATTAATCTTGTATAAATCCTGGATAAAAAAGGCAACCCATCTAGCCCCCAACGTTATGATAGGCTGCATCAAAACTTGAGATGTAATACTGAATCCAACAGTATTACGGGGATATATAGGTGGTAAACATAGTGTTGACTTAACCCTCACAACTCTGAATTCATTTTGTATAAATCCTGGATAAAAAAGTTGTTTTTTTAATTTGAAAGCATTATAAATATCTTAGCTAGCTCTTTCAGCTTCAATATCTATATTTGTTATGGGTCTGTGGCTATTAGAAATATTTTTTTTTCAGTACGCTGTGAGGGTTAAATTTGCATTCAATACAAACACAGCAAAAATCAACTTCCAATTCGTTTTACTAGACGATCAAATCACTGTTATTTGGAATGGAATTTGGAATGAGCGTTTAAACATAAAGATTTGCTAGTGTTGGTCTCAAATTAACCCTTTCAGGCCTGAATTTATCATTGTCATCTTCATCCACTACAAGCCGCGAATTGCTGTCGCAATTCTCGACTTGTAGTGGATAAAGATGACTTTAAGTGAGTGAAAAATTGTAGAAAATTGCCATGTATTGGTTATTCAGTTTCATGGACATTTTTCTTCTAAAACCCCTAGTTGTAGGAATATTAAATCTGTTTTCAGGGATGTGAAATGATGCTTTAATGCATCGTGAGGGCTTAAAGGGTTAAACAAACACTGGTATGAGTAATGTCCAACCACTTGAATTTGTGGGTCGCGGCAGGGCAAAGGATTAACAATGACAATTTATTTGGTTTGAAGGACAAGAGTGCATGCATAGGCTAACCCTTATAGCACTAACCACTGCCGCGAACCACATTTTTTACAAACATTTGTTTTACATGAGAAGGAACATTTTCAATTTTTTATGTTTAAGCACATATTTCGTTCCCAATCACAGTGAATTAATTAGGTAATAAAACATATTAAAAACCAAGAAGACCGCTTACACACCAATGACTAACCTCTGAACCTACACAGCCAGTTCCACACGCGAGATCCATGATTTTGCAGTTTTTATTTTCCTGTAACACTTTGTCCATTTCTGCTGCAACCCGGACGGGCACATTCGATCCAGCTAGCTCCATATCCTAGACAAAGATCAGATATGTACTTGTGATACAAACAAAAAAACATATTATGTCTAAACTGTTAGTTACATTTTGATATTAATTATAATTATAATTATTTGATATTATATATTAACACGCAGAGGCCGGCAGGTTCGTCAGTTTCGCCCGATATCTAAGCCCCTGAAGCGTTCACCTTTTCCACACTTTTCCAGATGGTATATGATGTCATACTCTGGTTGCGAGTCTACTTTTCAACAATTCTACATTTCAAATCCGTCACCCAGGATCAATATTCGTATGTGAGTGACGTCAGTTTTTGTCAACCATTTTATTACACACTACAGCGACTACAGTGACATCTCTGCGTGCTGAAGGACAAACACCAGGTGATCGCCGTGTGTATAGGCCTACAATGTTTTGTTCGTCTTACCGGGAAAAATCAACGTTTTTCAACATTGCGGTGACTGGGGGGGGGGTAGGTCGAGAAGGAGGAGTGGGGGGGAGGGTTCGGGTGTTTGTAGACCCTAATAGTCCGAAAAATGTCCATAATTTTATGATGACTGTGTGGGAAATGAGCATGTAACTAGGATGTTACAGATTTAAAAAAAAACGATTTTCGATCTGATTTTTCGAAGTCAAATTATACCCACCCGATGCCGTTTCAATGTTGGGCCAGCATCGCATACGATGTCTCAACGTCAGTCCAGTGCACGGCCGTACCATTCTGACCACAAACATGGTTTACTTGAGCGATATCTAGGTGTGGAGAATGCGGTTGTAGATCACTCAACACAATAACTTGAACCACTGCTGGATTAATGCTGGCCCAGCATCTGTAACGTCGGTGCAACCCCCAACCAGATAGACTACCAATAATAATAATTCAAATCAAGATCACAAAGGACTTAATTCCAAGGCTGGGTTAATGTTGTGGAAGCAGAGTAAACTGTGGTCAAACCTTAAACATGTTAAACTAGCATTATTTCAACCTGTGCAATTTACATTTTGAGGTATTACTGTTTGTAAAGTCAGTACTTTCGGTTCAATGCTAGTCCACTGGCTCTGACCCAGCATCCAATAAATACTGTTCAGTACAACGTCCAAAGCTTTATTTATGACCACTTTTAGTAAAATGGGAATCACTTGTCAATTCTGCCAGGCGGTGCACTTCCGTGGAATCACATATATGACCTTTTCTCAGATTTTTACCCGACATTTAATTAATCTAATTCAGAATTAAACTGAAAATAAAATTCAAAACATCCAGGCTACAAAGTAAACATAAAACATAAAACGTTAGTATAATAAAAACAGTTGATAAACTTCAGAGTATGGAGTGGCACATTTCTGTATCACTCTAACAAACCAGATACACGCCCCAATGCTGGCCCACCGTCTAGGACGCTGGCCCAGCATTAACACAACACTGTGCCAACTATAGCCGTTTTTTATCAGTTTTATTAGCAGGGTAAATAAATCACTGTTATCGGGTATGGAATCAGTGTATAAACATCAAGATTTGCAAATGTGTGGTCTCAAATTAAACAAATATGAGCATTTTCATCAGCTTGAAGCTGTGGGTCGCGGTGGCGAGACACAGCTTCAAGCGGGTGAGAATTTAAATAAGATAGGCCTAAGTTAGTCAGAAGGCCCGTTAGTCAGAAGGCCCGTTAGTCAGTATTTTCTCATTGGTTAGTGAACAATTATAGGGGACGCTCCATTTGTTATCTGTAGGGTACGGGTAAATTTAGGTAAATGGCTAAGATTACCTCATTATAGGTGGCTGCCCATTTGTCGTATTTAGCATTCACTTCTTCCTGCGTCCCAGTAGCAGTTATGTCCTTTATAATAGACACAGCTTTTTCCCTATTTCTGGAACCCGTGTATATTTCTCTGAGATCGTCCATTTTGTACGATTACAATCTCTATAACAGAGAGTATCGCTGCTATCTTTAACCTTTTCACTACCATACATGACGGAAATTTCCGTCGTCATTCGTCAATGAACGTAACCATAAAATGACACAAATGTTCGTCAAATATATACTACATTTATGTATTTTTCGTCATTTGAAGCTGGAAATTGCGTTAGCAATTCCAGCTTCAAATGACGAAAAATAGAACTCCTACACCAGTATATCTGGATCCTGGCATGCACCCCGGCCTGGAAGTCAAAGGGTTAAGCAGGCATATATGTGGTGTACCCTGGCGTACAATTCCGATCACTGTATATTGACCTCTGAACTGTCAGTGTACCTAATGTAGAATGATCAATACAGGTCTGTTTGTTGTAAAGGTTTCAGCAAAGTCTAAATGTGGTCAATAGGGCCTAACGGTTTATGTAGGCTAATATGGTCTAGGGTATATTAACTTGTCAGTTTCAAGGTCAATCTGCGTTACACATGGGCCAATAGCCGAAATTTCATCAACCGGTATCACCTCAGTGGGCAAATTCTAATGTTGATTTTTTGTAATTTTGTAAGGTACATATCTGTAGATAATACGCGGTGATAGATCTTCAAGATGAGTAGCTTAAGGGCAATAATTAGTCTGTTTTGACATGACCCTATAAATGACCGCTAATTGAACACAAAATGTATATAACAAGTTTTTTTTCATCACATTATCAGCTATCAATAATATGAAATTACATAGCGATTCTATAAACACTGTTCATGAAAAACAAATTATACAATACAAAACAAATGTATGCATATTTTGCATTTAAACTGTTTTGACATGACCCTAAATGACCGCTAATTGAGCGCGAAATGTATAAAACATTAAAGTCTGCTTCCCCCGCTCACTTGTAAATATACATTATTATGGGGAGCCTACGTGACCGAAAGGTAGCGTGCTCAGCCTCAGACCGTCAGGGCTCGAATTATGTGTCTGAAGGGCGGTGTCATCTCATTCTTCTCACCATCATCAAGATGTTCTCCTGACCCAGTTTAGCCTACATGTACACAAACGTGGCATAAAACCCCATTCATTTCATTTCATTTTGCAAAAACACATCTGATGTTCTCATTCTGTCAGCTTTATGACATGTATCTATCCTTTTCCAGCAAATGATATACATCCGTGCAATTTTAGCTTTAAGGCACCAAACTATCTTTCACCAGCCAAAAAATATTTCCGTCCTATTAAAATTTACAAATATAGTTTACTACCAAATTGACCGACAGTGAATGCATGTAAGCCAATAAAAGGTACATGTGCAGGTTTATATATCAATACCAGCCGACTTTACACTAAATATTTATCGTCTGATCACTGGACCTGTGCATTCGTGTGCCTTTTCAATTCCACTGAGAGCATACAGTCCTGCAGCCATTTCGGCGCATTGAACTTATCGTACACATTGATATCTCTGTCATACCTGCAGGTACTAATTTACACCTCAGTCAAGTGAAGCATGTAAGAGCAAAGTGTCTTGCCAAAAGGAAACAATCATTGAAACAATGGCTCAACATTTAGAGGGGAGAAATAAACATTACATTTCACTGAAAACCTGATTCAAGTGGGCATTGATTCTGTATGACAGGCAGTGGAAATCGCAAAGCGCCACGCTCAAAATTTGCGCCTCGTCCCTCTTTAAGTGAATGTACTGCAAGCATCACCGAAATACGCATACATTTTCCGCTTTCAAATTTGTTGAATTGAGCAAGCTAAATTCCTCTTGTTAGTAATTTTAAAGCAATGCTCATCAGAGACTCTGTGCACTACTGTATTTTGTTCTATATGAACCTTCCATTCCAACATTCGGAAAATGACGAGAGTATATGTCTGAGAGTAAACTATATACATTTCCCCCAACTGTTGTGAGATATGTTTATGAACTGGTGGTTATCATCAACATTCTCAATGAACTTTTTTCTGTATAGATCAACATCAATTTTATAGCATTGGTATGTGTCCAAAATGTTTGATTACCCCATCCCCTTGATTGCGTGAACAAACCTTATTGATGACACTGGCAGATGCTGCTTTAGCTTCAGCCGCACTTACATTTTGAACTAATGTCTTTCCGGATATTGCCAAGTCTGTCATTCTCAGCGATCCATATAGTGCTACCAATCAATTTGATCTATTGTTATTAGAGGATTTCTTATATACACAAATCTCGACAGGAAGTCTAATATGTACAAAACGTTTATTGTTTACTTGTATAAAAACTTTCACATGATTAACTCGCATCTTCTTTGTCAAATTAGAAAAACAATTCAAGCTCTCGTTTTTAAATTTTGTTTTTGGAAGATATATTCAGGTTGAGAACTTTATTTGTTTTTTTATCATCTTTATTCAGCGATTTTTAAATCTTTGCAATGTCTGGTGGTGTAAATATTGTAGCACCCTCTGTAACAATGTCAGATTCAACTCACAGCTGATATCCTGAACACGCTTATGAGAATCATTTATCCTCGCGACATCAGATGCAATTTATGTTGTTTTTATGTGGAGGGGTTTGACAAAAACACAAGTATATGCTAGAAAGTTACAGTGACCTGATGGATATGCTTGTGTATCGAGTACAATATTTAACCCAGTCCACTTGTGAATTAGTCTAATATTAGGCCCTACTGTTAGGGTAGGGCCTAAGCTTCCTCCATAGGGTTCATCCCGAATTTCAAAATAGTCATCCAAAACATCAGGAAAATAAAATTAAATCTTACCACAAAGGATGTCATCATGAACATTAGTAATCCTAGTTGGAGATAGCAATCATATTGTAATGATTTGACTTCATTAATTGTATTTATCGGCCAATTTTCGCACACGATGTTCATAAAATTCTCTCATCTGCTTATAATCTCGCTCACTTTGTTAATATCATGTTTATGAGCTACACAGAAGGAAACCAAGACCAATGAAATTCGTGATATTTGTGTCAAGATATATTCGTCGGAAAGCTCAAATGCGCAAATGTACGTGGGTGGCTGTATGTATACAAGCCAAATACTATACACAGTACAGCAGCCGTTCAAACAATGTTGTTTCAATCTTGGCTCATGGCGTCAGCACATGCTCAGTGGGCACAGTCAACTTACCTAATAGGGGCAGTATTATTGTTCAAATGTTGGCTTAATGTCGGTAAACTCTATACGACGCTTGCCCAACATTAATATATCATTGTTTGTACTGCTGCTGTGCAGTGTATAGAAAATGGCTTGCTTAGGCATACGCCCGGGTAAAGGCATTTAAGCTTTCGGATGAATATTTATTGACACAAAAACCATGAAAACGGGACAGAAATACATGTATAAGATGTAAGGACGTGATAATTGTCAATAATGCCACACGCCTTTACATTGTAAATATTGTGAGCGACATGTAATCATGTAAGTGCACCGAGTCTGGAAGATTTACTGATTCTGAAGACAGCTGTGATGGTTGAGGGGCATTGAGTATTAACATATTGGTCACCTATGTATTATTGCCCAATGGCGAACATCACCATGTTCAACATTTTAGTGTTATTGCAGTCATTTTGTTTAATTAATAACAAAATTGTACTCACCTTATCATGAGAAAGAGGCTACATACAATTGTAGCCCACCGCAAAATCATAAGGGTCCTTTTCAGGGACAGCTTTCACATACCAAAATATGACATTTGTAACTGTATTTAGATATTTATTCTTGTCTATATGATGTCCATTTTAATAATTTAGCAGTATAGGCTTCAATCCAAAATAAGCCCTATATATAATAATGTGATAATAAAAATAACGTTAGTTCTTATATATACATGGTATATGTAACGCTAAAACAACATTGAGCTTATATAAATGTGTTCAGTGAGCAGCTTCACACGTGTTTGCCTTTAAAAAGTATATTTATTTAAAAATATATAAAACAATATTTTTTTACGGCGACAACCGATAAATAAATTATACAAAATTCAGTCATCATAGTTATAGGCCTATACTATAGCTTAAAGTTGGACCAGCGTCGCAGTAGACAAACATGAAACCATTTAAAGAGCATCAATGCCTCTACCCAATGGCGGGTAAATTTTAGGCCAACGTCGCAGACGGTGGGGCAACATTTACCCAAGATTGGGTGGAGGTCGCGTGTTTTCAGGTAAGGCAGGTGTTTTTAACTGAAATCCCTTTTTAAAGTGTAATTTCACTAAATCATTTTCACTCTTGATTTCCTAATTATATATTTTGCAATTGTACATGTATATTTAATGGTATAGACTACTAATTGAGATATATTTTTGCATGAATGAAACTACTTCATACAATGCCCCAACATTAATTCAGCATTAGCTCAACGAATCGTGTATTTCAACTTTCTAGATGCATTAGATGCAAATATGGCAACATTTTGATTTTATGGCGGTCCTGTTGAAAATTCAAGATGGACGCCATTAGCTGATAGTAAAAATGAAAACATTGTTATTTGGATTCAGTAGATATTAAAGTTTTTAAAAATGTACATTTTACAATTTCCACATGAATAATGAACTAAATACAAAGTGAATCAGACTATGGATATTAGAAATGACAAGTTATCCTAATAAACACATTTGTATTTTATCATGTTTATGGCTCGCATGTTTCAGATTTTCCTTTCTGAACACATTCTTCCAGGTTGTTGTCCCAATGCTTCCTTTTCCCACAACTTTTTAGTTGCTCACGGTTTCTTCTCTTTTTGGCATTCTTGTTACACACGAAGAATTTACTGCAGAAAGGCTTAGCACATGCATGGTACGTACCATCATTCATCCCCTCACAGCTGTCAACACAGCCAGACCCTCTTAAAAAAACATAATAGCTTTAGTAGTTTACTTTTCTTATCCAACCAGTCGTGGCCTATATCATGTAAATAGAACGAGTATTATCAATCAGAAAAAAACCCCGATCTTTTTGAGTATTTCTAAATGTATGAGAATCAGATAATCAGACTAAAAATTTGAGCGTGGACATTTTTCGTTTTCCGACCCTCATATTTATTGTCGTTGTTTATGACAAGTTAATGGATTTCCGCAACGTTCATTTGCTTAAGTTCCCACCGTGTGAGCCTAATCTTTAAAATACAACATGGCGTAGATTTGTGGACTTCAAATTGAACAGTTAAATTTGATGCTTTTTGTACCAGCTTCATTATTTTGTAAACAAACTACATTAGTTACTAGTAATATTCTCAACACCCTGCAACAAATGGGTCTTTGTATTGACACAATTGGCCTAAAGGTTATGTCATACAGATAGAAACATTAGTGTATTCTCATTGTTTTCAAAATGTTAGCCACCTTGGATTTTTCGAATTAAAACAAAAAACTATTCAGGAGTTTTCGTGCTATTCTTTTTTTTTTGGTGGGGGGCACCATTCAAATATCAGGGAGAGGGTGAACTTTTCAAATTGGACAAATTATAAAGCTCACTTTCTTAGAAATTGTATTCTGTCTACAAATTTGGATCCCATACTAGGCCTAGTATTGATCTAGAGGTTGAAGAGCAGATTGGATAAACTATCAATCAATCAATCAATCAATCAATCAATCATCAATCAATCAATCAATCAATCAATCAATCAATCAATCAATCAATCAACCAATCAATCAATCAATCAATCAATCAATCAATCAATCAATCAATCAATCAATCAATCAATCAATTAATCAATCAATCAATCAATCAATCAATCAATCAATCAATCAATCAATTAATCAATCAATCAATCAATCAATCAATCAATTGATCGATCGATCGATCGATCGATCGATCAACCGATCAATCAATCAATCGATCAATCAATCAATCAATCAATCAATCAATCAATTGATTAATCAGTCAGTCAGTTAATCAATCAATCAATTAATCAATCAGTCAATAAATTATAGTGATATATTTTTTAATAAATTAATAAATTAATAAATTATTAAATAAATTAATTAAATAATCAATGAATTAATTATTTTAATTAATTAATAAATTAGGATTAAATAAGACGGCATTGATTAACCTAGCTATATGTTGCCATGAAGGGACATTCATTTCAATTAAGGTAGCGTAGCATTCTTGTTTAATAATAACACGACAAGAACAAGCCATCATAGAATTTGCATGAATTTGTGCAGCCTTGGTGAAATTTTGTGTACAGCTTGTATGTCCTCAGAACCACATGGCAATGTTGTGAGAAAACATGCAGATGGCGAGTGCTCATGTTTTGGTAAACATGTAAATAAAGCACAGGAGCGCCGCATGTGCCCAGAAAATGAACTAGGTCTACATGTATAGGCGGGACATACATGTGGAATGACAATTTATCTCAATATTTGATGGATATTACTATCCAGCAACTACCATACAAACATTACTAATATTATTAAAATCCGCAATTAAAAAATACATGATCGCTCTCTCTGATGACACCCGAACCAAGTTCATAAGTGAAATAATTTTTGAGTTCCATGCAATTTTGTTGACGTAGTGCCTAAAATCAAGAGGCCGGATCTATCCATTTCTTGTTATGCATTTCTGGCCATACCAATAAGGCCTCTCAATCGCAGCGATAAAAAACTTTTGAAAACATTTTGTATTTTCTTATAGGTATATCCAACTTTTAAAATACGCGAGACATGAGTCGCCCAGAATGCAATAGCACCCGTGGGTATACCATGATAATACTACATGTATATGTATATGCATTTCGTACCCAACGCCGCATTCATTGTTAGGTAAATGTCGCGGTCATTTTGAATTTGTTCTTTTAAATGTATTCGTAAGCATCGTATATCACTGGTCCATTAAGTTACAGCAAATAAATGATATTATCGTTAGCATGTTTAGCGGCATAGTTATAGTAACAGTAAATATATAAAAACGGCGGACGTCTTGGATTTGAAGGTCAAATAAAAGTCATTTTTTTCCAAAGACACTAGAAATAGTTTTTGCTGATAGAAATTTTGCAGAAGCCTTAAATAAATTGTGCTTTCGTGTGCAACAAATCATATAAAATACGGTGTTTTCTTTACATTTTGGCTCCCATTTTGTGTTCTGCTAATTTGATGGTGGAGGTCAGCAAATATCGAATGTTATCCGAAAGATTCGCGCTCAGCAGACCCAATTTATGTAAGACCAAATGGATGAAAAAATCTATACTAAAATGCCGAGCAAATTCAGATTTCAAACCAGGTTAATTACACATATATTTATAAAAAGGCTGCTATATTCTTTAATGAAACAAAATATATAACATTTATAAATAAAAGCAACACTCGTTTTCAAGCATACACATATCTGGTCATGGGCATACATGTATCTATGGCAATTCATTTCAAAGTTATCGCGAAAATATTAATTTCCAGCAAAGTCTGACTAATTAGCATTATATTTAATTGTTTTTCACATTAAAACTTTCATTTATATCTTAATTCTTCACCATGTACATGTGGGAATTAATTACTCAATTGACGCCATATAAATGTGTCTGTTATAATTGGTCTTAAATTTATTGAAGAAATCTTGTTTGGGGGCAATGCCTGCGTAATTTCCAGAATAATCAATGAAACATCAACTTCCGGTAATGGGAACCGCACTTCTCTGAATCCGTCGGCATTGATGGTTCTTAAAAAAATGGTTTCCGTGTGGTAACAAAAATTACCCTCCACTGTGAAATTTTGCCACCAGGCTAGAATGCAGCATCATCTCCTAAACTTTCCTTTAAAATTCCAGCTTAATTCACAGTGAAATAGTGATTTAATATTTGCTTGAGCCATTCAAGTTTTTAACTGAAACCCCTTTTTAAAGTGTAATTTCACTAAATCATTTTCACTCTTGATTTCCTAATTATATAATTTGCAATTGTACATGTATATTTAATGGTATAGACTACTTATTGAGATATATTTTTGCATGAATGAAACTACTTCATACAATGCCCCAACATTAATTCAGCATTGGCTCAACGAATCGTGTATTTTAACTTTCTAGATGCATTAGATGCAAATATGGCAACATTTTGACTTTATGGCGGTCCTGTTGAAAATTCAGCATGGACGCCATTAGCTGATAGAAAAAATGAAAACATTGTTATTTGGATTCAGTAGATATTAAAGTTTTAAAAAATGTATATTTTACAATTTCCACATGAATAATGAACTAAATACAAAGTGAATCAGACTATGGATATTAGAAATGACAAGTTATCCTAATAAACACATTTGTATTTTATCATGTTTATGGCTCGCATGTTTCAGATTTTCCTTTCTGAACACATTTTTCCGGATTGTTGTCCCAATGCTTCCTTTTCCCACAACTTTTTAGTTGCTCACGGTTTCTTCTCTTTTTGGCATTCTTGTTACACACGAAGAATTTACTGCAGAAAGGCTTAGCACATGCATGGTACGTACCATCATTCATCCCCTCACAGCTTTCAACACAGCCAGACCCTCCTAAAAAAACATAATAGCTTTAGTAGTTTACTTTTCTTATCCAACCAGTCGTGGCCTATATCATGTAAATAGAACGAGTATTATCAATCAGAAAAAACCCCGATCTTTTTGAGTATTTCTAAATGTATGATAATCAGATAATCAGACTAAAAATTTGAGCGTGGACATTTTTCGTTTTCCGACCCTCATATTTATTGTCGTTGTTTATGACAAGTTAATGGATTTCCGCAACGTTCATTTGCTTAAGTTCCCACCGTGTGAGCCTAATCTTTAAAATACAACATGGCGTAGATTTGTGGACTTCAAATTGAACAGTTAAATTTGATGCTTTTTGTACCAGCTTCATTATTTTGTAAACAAACTACATTAGTTACTAGTAATATTCTCAACACCCTGCAACAAATGGGTCTTTGTATTGACACAATTGGCCTAAAGGTTATGTCATACAGATAGAAACATTAGTGTATTCTCATTGTTTTCAAAATGTTGGCCACCTTGGATTTTTCGAATTAAAACAAAAAACTATTAAGGAGTTTTCGTGCTATTCTTTTTTTTTTGGTGGGGGGCACCATTCAAATATCAGGGAGAGGGTGAACTTTTCAAACTGGACAAATTATAAAGCTCACTTTCTTAGAAATTGTATTCTGTCTACAAATTTGGATCCCATACTAGGCCTAGTATTGATCTAGAGGTTGAAGAGCAGATTGGATAAAATATCAATCAATCAATCAATCAATCAATCAATCAATCAATCAATCAATCAATCAATCAATCAATCAATCAATCAATCAATCAATCAATCAATCAATCAATCAATTGATCGATCGATCGATCGATAGATCAATCAATCAATCAATCAATCAATCGATCAATCAATCAATCAATCAATCAATCAATCAATCAATCAATTTATTAATCAGTCAGTCAGTCAATCAATCAATCAATTAATCAATCAGTCAATAAATTATAGAGATATATTTTTTAATAAATTAATAAATTAATAAATTAATCAATTAATTAATTTAATAATCAATTAATTAATTATTTTAATTAATTAATAAATTAGGATTAACTAAGACGGCATTGATTAACCTAGCTATATGTTGCCATGAAGGGACATTCATTTCAATTAAGGTAGCGTAGCATTCTTGTTTAATAATAACACGACAAGAACAAGCCATCATAGAATTTGCATGAATTTGTGCAGCCTTGGTGAAATTTTGTGTACAGCTTGTATGTCCTCAGAACCACATGGCAATGTTGTGAGAAAACATGCAGATGGCGAGTGCTCATGTTTTGGTAAACATGTAAATAAAGCACAGGAGCGCCGCATGTGCCCAGAAAATGAACTAGGTCTACATGTATAGGCGGGACATACATGTGGAATGACAATTTACCTCAATATTTGATGGATATTACTATCCAGCAACTACCATACAAACATTACTAATATTATTAAAATCCGCAATTAAAAAATACATGATCGCTCTCTCTGATGACACCCGAACCAAGTTCATAAGTGAAATAATTTTTGAGTTCCATGCAATTTTTGTTGACGTAGTGCCAAAAATCAAGAGGCCGGGGCTATCCATTTCTTGTTATGCATTTCTGGCCATACCAATAAGGCCTCTCAATCGCAGCGATAAAAAACTTTTGAAAACATTTTGTATTTTTTTATAGGTATAGCCAACTTTTAAAATACGCAAGACATGGGTCGCCCAGAATGCAATAGCGCCCGTGGGTATACCATGATAATACATGTATATGCATTTCGTACCCAACGCCGCATTCATTTTTAGGTAAATGTCGCGGTCATTTTGAATTTGTTCTTTTAAATGTATTCGTAAGCATCGTATATCACTGGTCCATTAAGTTACAGCAAATAAATGATATTATCGTTAGCATGTTTAGCGGCATAGTTATAGTAACAGTAAATATATAAAAACGGCGGACGTCTTGGATTTGAAGGTCAAATAAAAGTCATTTTTTTCCAAAGACACTAGAAATAGTTTTTGCCGATACAAATTTTGCAGGAGCCTTTAGTAAATTGTGCTTTCGTTTGCAACAAATCATATAAAATACGGTGTTTTCTTTACATTTTGGCTCCCATTTTGTGTTCTGCTAATTTGAAGGTGGAGGCCAGCAAATATCGAATGTTATCCGAAAGATTCGCGCACAGCACACCCAATTTATGTAAGACCAAATGGATGAAAAAATCTATACTAAAATGCCGAGCAAATTCAGATTTCAAACCAGGTTAATTACACATATATTTATAAAAAGGCTGCTATATTCTTTAATGAAACAAAATATATGACATTTATAAATAAAAGCAACACTCGTTTTTAAGCATACACATATCTGGTCATGGGCATACATCGTCGCCTCGGAGCTAAAGTATCCTATCTGCCACTCTGACGAGTGTCAGATAGGATCCTTTAGCTCCGAGGCGACGACATGTATCTATGGCAATTCATTTCAAAGTTATCGCGAGAAGATCAATCTCCAGCAATGTCTGACTAATTAGCATTATAATTAATTATTTTTCACATTTTAAGCTTTCGTTTATATTTTAATCCTTGACCATGGACATGTGGGAATTAATTATTTAATAGACGCCATATAAATGTGTCTGTTATAATTAGTCTTAAAGTTATTGAAGCAATCTTGTTTTGGGGCAATGCCTGCGTAATTTCCAGATTAATCAATGAAACATCAACTTCCGGTGATGGAAACCGCACTTCTCTGAAGCCATCGGCATTGATGGTTCTTGAAAAATGGTTTCCTTGTGGTAACAAAAATTACCCTCCACTGTGAAATTTTGCCACCAGGCTAGAATGCAGAATCATCTCCTAAACTTTCCTTTGAAATTCCAGCTTAATTCACGGTGAAATAGTGATTCAATATATGCTTGAGCCATTCAAGTTTAGAAAGCATTTAGCACTTTACAACACTGGGATCTTCAATATGTGGATCTATATATTTTAGGGCAAAAAGTGAAGTAACTAGTCTACCGTGATTGACTCCTTCCCTTCGTGATCTCAGAGAATTCAATATGTAATAACTATTCAGTGATAAAAGTAATTGGATTAACCTACCTTTACCCAAACTTGAAAACACTCCCTCGTTATCTGTATTAACCCCTTAAGCTCAATTTGTCGTTATTATATTGCTGAATATAATTAGGGGCTTTACAGTCCTACAAAAATAGACAGTTTGGTACCAGTCTTTAAAACAGGCGACTCTTTAAAACCCAGCAAACACGAGGCATCTACCCAGCGCCGGAACAATGTTGGGCCAACGTCTACGACGCTGGGCCAACACTAAATCGGCACAGGACGAGCTTATTGTGTTTGCTGGGAACATGGCCAACGTTACATCTGCAAGAGATAAATCGATAGATAATAACGACAATGACAGCGCGAGACAGTTGACCCCAGCGACTATTGTTCTACGGACATTAAAGTGTTTCAAGACATCGTGCTAATAACATTTTTTCCCCTAGTTGCCATAGAAATCAAATTGTTACATGGAGATTTAAGTGTTTCAAGACTTCGCGCTAACAATAATTATTGTTCTCGTCAGCTGACATAGAGATTAAAGGGTTTTATGAAGATTGAAGTGATTTTAAACCTTTTGCTAACATATTTTGTTTCGTCATTTGCCCCAGAGATCAAAGGGCTATACATATAGAGATTAAAAATGTCATGTGATGAAATGTCATGTGATGAAAATATGAAATATAATTTATTCTTATCATTCAAAGCTAACCGGTAAAATTGAGGGGGTAATTTGAAACTAGAGGGGGTAACTTGAAACTAGTTTCAGATTACCACCGGGGGTAACCTGAACAGGGGGGTAATCTGAAACTAATCATTTTTTCATGATATTGAGACGGAATAATTCATTTATCTGATTAACTGCCACTTTAAAAGCTAATTTGATGTTAATACGTATGCGTGTGGTAATTTACTGATATTAACTCAAATGTTGTATAAATTTGTTGGATATTAGGCTGGTAATATGTGATAAGTTTGGATGATGACAGTGGCTAATTGGACTAACCCACTTACAGAACGACGTGTGACCATCAGAATAATCTCGTTAGCTACTTATACTACACGGGAATATGTGCAAGATAGTTAAACATCACAATTATTCTTTTCTAATTATCTGGTCATTCAACATCCGATTTGATGTTAAAGGGGTATTCTTAATGCAATTTACCGATAATAGCTCAAATTTGGCATAGGCCTACATTTGTTGGATATCAAGCTGGTAATATGACTGATGAAACTGGCTAACTGAATCTAACACTTTACTAAAAACTAACACTTAAATTAAGTTTCAAATTTGTACAAAAACACTTGTCAGGATGATGAAACTGGTTAATTCAAGTTCTTAACTGCGACGCCGCCCCATCAATAAACCGACATTGATTATTAAACAACTAATTCTGAAAGAAATTTGATTTTATATACGTAGTTTTCCTGCAATTTCCTAATAACGATTCCAATTTCATAGATATTTGCTGGATATCAAGCTGGCAATAACGAAGAACATTGTCTTTCAGTAAATCTTCAGTTTCGCGAAATGCCGTTTTGTCAGCTAACTACTGTTATCATTAAGCCCACGTTTTTGAATCACATGATCATCTCAATGAAATTCTGAAGTTAAGTTTGCATGACCAACTCATACGCATTAAGAATGAAGGCATACCACGAGGTGGGAAATGTACGGTGTGCGGTATAATTAGGAAAACTTTTAGTTTTGAGAAGTAGCTGCCTGAACTACCTTTAAATAATATAATCTTAATGACAAACTAGAAAAGGATTTCCCGAGTTCTGAGGCCCGGCTCTCTGTTTGAATGCTTTAAACAAAAAAAAATGCCTAATATTTTCTAAAAATAGCTGTACTGGTTTTCCTTATGGGCCAGAATCCTAAATGTTCAGGATTTAATTATTTAAAGAACCAAGGAGACAAGTATATCTTCAACGTGTAGGCCTATTCCTTCCACCAGCATCGCTGATAAGTCAGTGTACGCGCCTATACGGTGTACCTGGTACACACAATGTAGGCAATACCGGCTCAATGTTGGGCCATTGCTGGTTCAATGCCAGTCAATCGTATTCGACGCTGGCCGAATATTGAAACAGAATTGGGTGATTGCCCCGTGTTTGTTTTGACTGCCATACGGGTGACCTTTTATTCCCCGAAAGGCCACTATCCTAATAACACGATACATTGGCCCAATTGCGACTCTAGGCCAACAATATTCTGACCAAAACCCTTTAAGCTCTCAACCACGAATATAATCGTGAATATATTTTTTTCTGAAGCCTTTTTAAACACGAAAGTACTTAACCTAGAGACCTCAAACGTTATATTGCACATGTTCATAAGGACTGATGGACAGAAATGTCAACCGTTTCCCACACACAGCACCCCTCTTTCCGCTAAATAAGACAAAAACCGGCCGTAGATACCGGTGGCGCAATTACCTGTTACCAGTCAAAGCTGGTTGGCAAGCTCAAACTCAGCGCGACCTACGGCTATCAATTGCAACGACATCGGTGATGAGTGCTGCCCGTTATCTAGAGGAGAGCGTAAAAAGTATATCATTGAAAAATTCTGGAAAAGACCTTTGACTGTTCAACTTAAAAAATTGTTTAAAATCTCGATTTCTTATTTCGAACATGAATGTCCAAAATAAGAAATACGGGAATTTCGTCTTTATATCTCGTTCAACTGCATGGTGAATGCGCAACATAAAATATAAAAAAAACTTTTGCAGTTCCAGTTTATGGACATGTTTATATCATAAGGTCATAATTATTAAGAAGCCAAAATAAAAATACCGATTTTTTGATGATATCTGCCTGATTGTGTCGCTTTAATTCTTTAAGTACACTTTAATGTAGTGAGGGACATGGCGCAATGGTTAGAGCGTGGCGCTCTGCCGATGTCGCTGCCTGCCGTGCGGCTTCGAGTCCCGCTTGGTGCAGGAATTTCAGAGAAATAATTTTTCTCCCCTCTCAATCTTGGGACATTTTTAAGATGTTGTGTCCTTGGGCAAGGCACTTCACCCTCAAATGCTTCACTTGACTCATGTGCAAATGAGTACCTGGTAGGACAGAGATGGCATTGTGTACGATGAGTTCAATGCGCCGAAACGGCTGCAGGACTTTATGCTCTGACCAGGGGATAAGATGTAAAGTCGGGTGATAGGTCTTCAGATTTGATATCAGACTATAAACCTGTACCTTTACCTTTTTAATTCCCATTAACAGCGATTTAGGGGTTTTGTCAAGTTAAAAAAAATAAAAAAAATCCGAGAAAAACTCGGAAGTGGGTGGGTGGGTCAAGCCCCAACTCGGATTTTTTTTTTTTTATAATTTTTTTTTTTTGTTCTTTGTGTTGTTTTCATGTTTCCAAATGTTTCCAAAAAAAAATATAAAAAATTGGACAGGGGGGTGGGTGTATGCGGTCTGACCAATTCGAGTTTTTCTCGGATTTTTGGATTTGTTTTATCTTGACAAAACCCCTAATCGGTTAATAAAACAAATTAAAGCGACTATAGTCGTCATTAGCGTGAAATACTGATATGTGTTTTGTATGTGTCTCGTCAGCAGATATTATGGGTCGAGGTGGCGAGGTAAAGGTGATCTATCACCCCTTATATAGTATGAATAATTTTGTGACAAATACATCAAAGTTGCCACAAGATGGGGCACAAGTGTGCCCTTATATTGGGTGATTGGCTATCATGTGACCCTCTCAGAGGGTCACATGATAGCCAATCCCCCCATATAAGGACATAAATATTCATACCATATAAGGGGTGATAGATCAAAATGAAACAAGTGGATACCATTTTTATTAACTATTCAGACGCCTTGATTGTATGTCACTTATTCCAGAGCGTGTATGGGATAGTTTATTAAATGCTGTACAATGATAATATAGCAATAACAACAATAACATTATGGAAATAAGAAATAAATTAATTTTTCTATCAACATTAAACCTCCTTAGATAGTAAGCTTTAACATGCAAAGTATGCATGCTGAGTATACGAGCTGGCTGGCCACAGACATTTCCTATCTTAGCCCGGGTTTTAAACATTAAAGGTGATCTATCACCCCTTATATAGTATGAATAATTTTGTGACAAATAAATCAAAGTTGCCACAAGATGGGGCACAAGTGTTTCCTTATATGGGGTACTTGGCTATCATGTGACCCTCTGAGAGAGTCACATGATAGCCAATCACCATATATAAAGACATAATTATTCATACCATATAAGGGGTGATAGATCTAAATGAAACAAGTGGATACCATTTTTATTAACTATTCATTGTATGTCACTGATTCCAATGCGTGTATTAGATAGTTTATTAAATGCTGTACAATAACAATATAGCAATAACAACAATAACATGATGGAAATAGAAACTAAACTAATTTTACCATCACCATTAAACCTCCTCAAATAGTGAGCTTTACCATGTAGAAGTATTATATAAAATGTAATACCTTTTTTTTTTGTTTGCTAATAAGACAAAGTAACACAAAATAGTATGCATGCTGAGTAGACGAGCTGGCTGGTCACAGACATTTCCTATCTTAGCCCGGGTTTTAAACATTAAAGGTGATCTATCACCCCTTATATAGTATGAATAATTTTGTAACAAATAAATCAGAGTTGCCACAAGATGGGACACAAGTGTTTCCTTATATGGGGTACTTGGCTATCATGTGACCCTCTGAGAGAGTCACATGATAGCCAATCACCCCATATATGGGGTGATTGGCTATCATGTGACCCTCTGAGAGGGTCACATGATAGCTAATCACCCCATATAAGGACATAATTATTCATACCATATAAGGGGTGATAGATCATCTTTAAAAGAAGGTTAATGTGTATGTGTAAATCAGACAATATGATCATCCTCTATTTGTTATATTAGTGATAAACAGTAATAAGGATATTGTGTAACTCCTAAAAGTGGGCGTTATACAATTTAATATAGAAGCGATGTCGCATACATAAATGTTACACTTGCCTGAGGATAATTAAAATTCTTGAGTTACTTAAATAATATTAGAGTGAATAACAAAAATGAGGACCGCTGTAAAATATATAATTATTTTAAAACATTGAACGCGAAATTCGTGAAATATGTTATTCCCGGGATGGAATAGATCAGTTTTCAAGAGCTTAATTGTATAACTAGGAACAATTATAATCTTCTGTCGATCAATTCAAGTCTGTCTGTAAATTATATAAAATAAATATTTCAGGTGCTGATCACCCCCATAAACAGATAAATCCTGAAATCGTTAGCAAAGAATAATTTACACAATAAATATAATACCATGGGGTGGGTAACATTACACATGCATTTCTAATTGACTGGTGTTAGATTTCGTTTGGAATCGCCGCCTGTATCAAGCGATCTGAAAAACAATATAAAGTTTGGGTTAAAGGGCAATTCATATCACATGGCTAAGCATAACTCAATAAATCAATAAAACGAAATAAGTGTACTACAGTCTTTATAATAAATATATCACCTAAATGGTGTCATATAAGGAAATGTCTTGTCAGGAGTCACTTTAACCCTTACAACACTGAAATATTTTGTATAAACCATGGAGACTAAAGGGTTTTGTCAATTTGACATAGTCATAAATGTTTCAGCTCGATCTTTGCGCTTCATTTAAACACATATGTTATGGGTCTACGGCCATTATTATTATTTTTAATTCTTTCAGTTCAGGGATGCGACGCTGGCCCGACGTTAAAACAGCATTGGGTAAATGTCTGGTGTTTGCAGGGTATATCCTCACCTGGAGTAGCTGCTGCTGCTGTCGGTCACCCACATGGATGACATCGGTGGTTTGCCGTTACCCTTTCTATAGTGGAGTTTGTACTGCTCGGCGTCATAGGCGGGGGGAGGTCTCCTGGGATGTGGTGATACTCTTAAAAAAAGGTCAGTATACAAAGGTAAGTATAGAGTACTATACTGCTCCACAAAGCCAAAAAGCAGTATCTTCATTATTATTTTATTGCGTTTTTATTATTAGAAATGAAAAAAAGTAGGTAGCATAATTATTATGTATCATAACCAGGGTTCAAATTGTTATCCGTTGCCGATCTCTTGGTGGCCGGGTGGTGCACGATCAATTTGATTGCAACGTCATTGATAAGCCATGTGAAGCAATGTGATCCACATGCATTAACAACTCCGGGATGCAACCGCATTTTTATCTGAAATACACAGATATTGGAGTCCACCACCTAGATTAAAATGCCAGGTGCATCAATGGTCATTCAATTTGATCTTTTATTGATGAAATACTAATGATGTTTTCCCAGTAATAAATAAAATGGGCTAACTGTCAATGCGCCAGGCAAGTTTACACTTTTTCACAACCGTGACGAGAACTAGATTTACAAAATACAGAATAAAAATTACAAAATAAATAGAAGCACGAGAATGGGAGACGTCAATCCCCAGGTAACACCACATATCGACCCAATGTTGGACCAATGTTGGCCCGCCGTCTACGACGTCGGCCCAACATTGGTCCAACATTGGGTCGATATTTCCCGTGTCATAATCAGTGCTAACCTGGTGGTTGTGTCCTTAAAACAGAACCAGTGTTGGTGCTTGCAGAGGGCCAGCCCCCCAGCCGTGACCAGGGCCACCAATACAACCAGACATAGCAGTGTGAGCGTGGCGATCCCAGCCACTGTGTCCACGATCCACACAGGATAGCTGGGCTGCACCTCGTCGATCCCGTAGTCTACAAATGACCCCTGCTTCAGCTCATCCCGGGGGTTTCCTGAAGCCGCAGATATATTTCAAAATAATGATAATGTCAATTCAGTTACATTAACCCTTTAACCGCCGAATTATTCAATCTGAATTTTCACCCACTTGAAGTTGTGTCTCGCTGACGCGATCCACAACTTCAAGTGGGTGAAAATTATTCAGATTTGACAAAATGAAGGTCAACTCTTTTCAAATCTTGCTGGTTGATGTCACATTTTATCTTTAACATATTAAAAATGTGGTACTTATTGTGCTAATAAAAAATGAAAACCCGAATATATGCGGCACCGGCGGTTAAAGGGTTAAGATGAACATATGCACTCCCCTCAGAACGAAAGGTGCACAAGCGATTCAATGAACGTATCAGCCACCTTAGAAAGTGGTAGTCACGCCCCTTTAGCTTCAGGTAGGCCTAAATGTATAATTACGGTATGACATCAAAACGTCTGACTACATGGTTTTATTATTCGGATAATTAACCCTTTAACACTTAGAGCGCTGAAATATTCTGTATAATCCATGGAGACTAAAGTTTGTTTTCAATTTGAAATCATCATGAATTGCTTAATTAGCTCAATCCGCCTCATTTAAATTCCTTTGTCAAGTGTATACAGCCAGTTTAAATTTGCTAACCCTTACAGCGCGGGGATCGACATTAGACGTCACAATCTGACGTCTACAGACGTCAGATTCAGACGTCTAAAGTCGATCCCCGCGCTGTAAGGGTTAACCGTCGGTCACGATTATATTCACGTTTTTAATTTTTAATTTGCACATTCAATATCTGATTTTTTAACATGTTAAAGATAAAACGTGGCATCAATCAGCAAGATTTTAAAATAAAAAACATGCATGTATTTTATATTAAAACCCAAGAAATGCATGCAAAACATATAGCAATGATAATAATCTCACTGGGCACACGACGTTGTTATGACGTTGAATCAACATCAGTGACGTTGATTCAACGTCGTAACAACGTCGTGTGTCCAGTGGGATGTCATGATCTTACCAGAGGTTGGGGTATTATTATACCTTGTATGTTAGTGCGCAGCTCATCCAATAGGTTGTCTCTGTGCACAAACGGTTTCTCATTGGCCAGATCTGATAAGGTATCCGCAGAGGTATCTGCCAAGGCGTAAATCCGCACCCTGGTACTGAAAACATTTTAATCTAAAATCAAAATTTTGGACGTCATACTGTAATATTCGCTAGGTTTTAATTTCGCGAATTTCGCGAGAAGTTCAAATTCGAAAATTCAAGAATCTCCCGAAACCCATTATTATAATAGCGCTACTAAAGAAAAATAAAAACTCGGGAATTCTAAACTTCGTGAAAAGTTTGAAAATTAAAAATTCCCGAAAATTACAAAACGCAAAAATAACAAGATCTACAGTATGGTCTCCATGTTTTTTAATGGTGGCCCAGCGACGTAGATTGTGGCCAACCATTAAACAGAATAGAAACAACAATGAATGGCATAGAAGCTGGAGTTGGAGCTGAGCTGAGTTGGAGCTGAAGTTGGTGGTGTCGGTTTTCTTAGAATTACGTTTTTTGTTGTTATATTGTATTTCCCGTTTATTCTAATGGAGAATTAATAAAGGCAATGCCCACAACGCAATGCCGACAACGCGAAGCCGACAACGCAATGCCGACAACGTAATGCCGACAACGTAATGCCGACAACGCGATGCCGACAACGTAATGCCGACAACGCGATGCCAGGCTTCTGACTTTCTATATTTCACAGCTGGGTAACCTTAGAAAACAAGAACTGAATAATTTTACGAAAATTTGAAACAAAATAAAATTCGTAGCAGCATGAGCGTGCTAATAACATTACTGTATATATCCGCTCAACAGGTTTTGGGTTAATATTTGGTCACTGCCCACGACAATAGTCAACCAACTGATTTTTTTTAACTGTTGTCCACGAAGAATTAAAGGGACATACATGTATCAGCCACTTTGGACGTCAATACGCTATTCTAATTACATGTAGAATTAAAGGTAGATACGTGTATCTACCACTTTGGACGCAATACGTAATTCTAATCACATGTAGAATTAAAGGTATATACACGTATCTGCAACATTGGACGTCAATACGTCACTCTAATCACATGTAGAATTTAAGGAGCATACATGTAGTGCCACTTTGGACGTCGATACGCCACTCCAATCACATGTAGAATTAAAGGTAAACGTGTATCTGCCACTTTGGACGTCAATACGCCACTCTAATCACATGTAGAATTAAAGGGACATACATGTATCTGCCACTTTGGACGTCAATTTTGCAAATATGAACTACTTCAAAATTTAAACGAGAAAATATTTGATCTTGATAACTAATTGCCGTGACTCACCCGCTTCCTCTGGCGGTGATGCTTTCTATTCGGGTTTGCCATGGTGACAGATGAGCTGAGAGGTTGCCCAAAAACTCCGTGGCCTTCTGCTCGAGCTCCTCGGTGGGCATGGACATGTATATGGACACCATCCGCGTCCTGGGGTTGTAAGTGTCTATTCGTACAGTTGTTGGACTGTGGAGAGAGAATAGAATACGAATTTTAATAAAACACGAAGGATTAAAACTTTGTTTTTGCTGAATATTAACCATTATCTTTTTTAAATTTTCACGCACTGCGACCCACAACTTCCAGTGGGTGACAATTGCTCACGTGTTAAAGTTTGAATAAGACTACCACGTTCCCACTCATTATCTTGTTTACTATCTATACATAAGTCTGAATCCTGTGAAATATGAATCATCAATAAAGAAGCTTGAAACTGTATTCATATCCAGACTTCTCCTCATAAGATAAACGATCCCATATTTAATATATATCAAGTTAGTTTCTAAATACCATAATATAGGAGGTAACACATACATGTAATTCTTCAATTTGAGACCAAGCATTTGCAAATCACATATTTTCATGCCCGATAACGATGATTTGATCACCTGATAAAATCTGCTTATCCTGCTTGCATTTCCACCCTCTCGAAGTTGTGTCTCGCTACCGCGACCCACAACTTCAAGTGGGAGAAAATATGCATATTTGTTTAATTTGAGACCAAACATTTGCAAATCCTGATCTTTGAACACATATTTCGTCACATAATCAGTGATTAGGTCGACTTATAAAATAGCTTAAAAACGGCAATAGTCGTGATCAGAAGGATATAGGTTTTAGACGTCAGATTCTGAAAGGGATATATTGTATCTTAAAACACACCACTACATTATTTGCTTTGTCCGACCACGACATTCTAAGCCGGGAATGGAGAGTTCTTGTTGATCGAGTACAGACAAATTATCATACAAGACCTATGGTGCTGTAAACAGTCAGGTGTGACCGAGCTGTCGATTATGAAAAATTATCATTTAATATGGTCGCATGTGTTTTAAGCCAATTGAAACCCTCGGGGCTCTACACTCTTAGCTGTGGAAAAGGCCACGGCCTTCGGCCTTGGCCTTTTCCACAGCTAAGAATGTAGAGCTCCTCGGGCTTTATCCTATACTGAGTGTCAGAAACTAAGTTTAGTATTATGTATGTTTACTCACTCTGATGTATACTCCGGGGTTCCGCTATCAGCCACCAGAGGGTAGATAAGGTACTTATTGCCGTGACCCAGATTATGATCCACTGCTATCTCTCCAGTCAGTAGCTCCATGTTAAAATCATCCTCAGGGATCATGAAGGTGTAGTGTAGAGTGTTCACCGAGGCTTTAAAAATGATAGACAGACAGATAGACAGTTATTAATTCGGCTGTCAGCCGTTAAGCATGTGTGAGTCAAATGCAGTGAATAAACACGCATGCTACGCCCAGCAAAGACACGTTTTTTACAAAAAACGGGTCGATGTTTCAAAAGTGGCGGTGGAAGATAATAAAACTGTGTGTTACCTATACCCAGCAAACACAAGGATTTACAGAAAACAAGCAAGGCGGAAGTTTCAAAAATGGTGGGAGAAGAGAATAAACCCACATGCTACGCCCAGCAAACACAAGTGATTTTTTTCAAAAGCGGGTCGATGTTTAAAAAGTGGGTGGGGGGGGGGGATTAATAAGCCAGCATACTACACCCATGAAACAGCACACATAAGAATTGTCCAAAAGCGGGTCAAGATTTGACAATTGGGAAGGGAGGGAGAATAAACCGGCATGCTACACTCAGCAAGCAGCAACACTAGGATTTTACAAATGCGGGTCGGAGTTTGAAAAGAGACGGGTGGTTGAACCACAAAAATTACCTGCTGCTGACATCGCAAGCTCTGACACAGAAACCACCATATTGATATGAAATGGTTCTAATATGATCACTCGATCACTATAGAGTTCGCCATCGGATAATGACCTGGTTTGAATAGCCAACCATGAAATTTGTCTCCACGCATATACATTCGAGCGACCATTGTCTGCTAATTCATGTATGCTCTATTTTTTCCAAAAAAATTTACAACAATTGTTTATTATTTGCTGTACGTGATCTTCCATGGTTTACCTTGACCGAGTTACTGCTTTGGTGGGTTTAATTAATTCTCAATTATAGCCCTGACTACTCTTTTCGAAAACTAAATTGCCTCAACGTCGATCAAGATTACCAAAATATCGGTATTTGAAACTCTAGATTTACTAGGGTAGTGTCTCAACTTGGGCCACTACCCTAATAAATTTAAAGTGTCAATCCCCCATTGACACATATTTTTTTTAAAAAATTCGATCACCCCCCCCCCCCTTGCAAAACTGTTCTAGATTCGCCCCTGATCTCACCTGTGTCTCTGTCAGTGGCTGTTACAGTGAGCACCACTTCTCCCCTGTCAGTGTCAGCCCTCACTTCCAGATTGTAGAAGTCCTTGGTAAACTTAGGAGTATCAGTGTTCACCTCCGTCACTGTGACAGTCACCACTGATGTGCCGTTCAGGGCAGGCGAACCACTGTCCATCGCCATAATGGTGAAAGTAAAATTGGGGTAAGTAGTGTAATCTATAGGTTGTTTAGTCGTCATTTCTCCCGTGCTGTCAATCTGAAAAAGCAATTAGTAGACCTACACAAAACGATGTATAGGATTAATCCCGAGGAGGTCTGTGTAAAAGGCCGAGGCCGGAGGCCGTGGCCTTTTCCACAGCTAAGAATGTAGAGCTCCGAGGGTTTTAACTGACTTAAAACACATCCGACTATAATGAGAATCCCTCATAATCAACAGCTCGCTCACACCTGACGGAAAATAGCACCATAGGCCTACCATGATAATTGGTCTGTACTTGATCAACAATAACTCTCCATTCCCGGCTTAGAATGTAGTGGTCGGACAAAGAAACTAATATAGTGGTGTGTTTTTAATATATAGTAGCTTATAGTGATCACGGTCAAATCGTACAATCCTGATATTAAAATGCACTTGACAATCCGATACTAAACTGGCGCAATAACTAAAGTATCTATAGAACTAAAAAAATAACAAAAAAAAACAATAACAAACACAAGCATATACATAAGTATGCTGCCGTACAAAGCCAAAAGCCAAAAGTGGCCTTTTCCACAGCTAAGAATGTAGAGCTCCGAGGGTTTTAACTGACTTAAAACACATCCGACTATAATGAGAATCCCTCATAATCAACAGCTCGCTCACACCTGACGGAAAATAGCACCATAGGCCTACCATGATAATTGGTCTGTACTTGATCAACAATAACTCTCCATTCCCGGCTTAGAATGTAGTGGTCGGACAAAGAAACTAATATAGTGGTGCGTTTTTAATATATAGTAGCTTATAGTGATCACGGTCAAATCGTACAATCCTGATATTAAAATGCACTTGACAATCCGATACTAAACTGGCGCAATAACTAAAGTATCTATAGAACTAAAAAAATAACAAAAAAAACAATAACAAACACAAGCATATACATAAGTATGCTGCCGTACAAAGCCAAAAGCCAATATCCGCTTACTATACAAATAAGCAGATACTGCTGTTTTACACGTCAGTATAGTGTACTTGTATACAATACCTGGAAGTAGAGATCCGCAGGGCTGTCAGGAATACTGTATGTTATAATACTGTTACTGGGTCCATCCAAATCTGTAGCTGCAACACTGATAACCCAAGTCTCACCTGGGCTGTTTTCTACAACAATTTGTAGTGTAGAAGATCTTAAAGTATGAACAGAGTAGTTAAACTGGACTCTGTTTATAAGTTTTTGCTTGATGCACTTTGGCATATTTTTCAGGGGACTTAGGCCTACATCATTTATTTTGATATCGTAAGATAAGTGTAAGTGATTCTTAAATTATTAACAATAACAATAGAGAGAGACATTAATTTTTATTTGTTATTTTTGCTTACGTGCCAATAATTCAACACGGTCGAACATTTTACATATTAAACATGTTAAAACGTAAAGATGTCATGAAACATTAATGTTCTCAATCTCCATAAAATCTCACTCTCCGGTTTTCATGTAAATAACGTCGAGATCATGTAATGTTTGTCTAGATTTTCAGCAAAACAATTAATAAAATTTACATTACTGTAGATCTGGTAATTTTTGCGTGTTTAATTTTTTGCGAATCTCCGATTTTGGGACTTTTGACGAAGTTTAGAATTCGCGATTTGTTTTAGTAGCGCTATTATAAAAATATTCTTTGCGAGATTCTTGAATTTGCAAATTTGTCGTCCTCCCGAAATTCGCTAAAATTAAAACCTCGCGCATATAACCAGATCTACAGTATTCAAGTTTTAAGTTGTTCTTGGCTTGATATGTTAAATGAAAGCAATAATTTGTTCTAAAGAATACAAACAGACAGACCGTAGTAAGGCAGACCTACATGAATTTGAATACTAACATATTTTGTAAAAAAATCATCAAGTCCTTTATATTCATGATTATGAAATTGACATAATAGAACCAGTTGAATTTAAAGTTTTGTAACAGTCCCTTTTTATAGTGGCAGATAGGCTCATCGGGCACACGACATTGCTGCGACATTGAATCAACGTCATCACGTCATAGACGTTGATTCAGCGTCGCAGCAACGTCGTGTGCCCAGTGGCCGACGTCCTTTCAAGTCTACTTTTTAAATAATAATCTCACCGGTAACAGTGGCGCTGTAGGTGGTCTGTACAAACTGAGGAGCCTGGTCATTTACGTCTGTGATTGTGACTGTCAAATCCACAGTGTCTTCTTGACCACTGCTGTCAATCACCGCCAGCGTCATGGTAACCACCTCGCTATCCTGGTTGCTAGGCAACCTGATATCCGTGAGGGTGGTGATCTGGTTGGTGACATTATCTGGGTGGAATCTGTGATCAGTGAGCGTGTAATAGATCCAGTCACCCACCGGGATATCACGATCCGTGCCCTGCAGCTCAAAGTCCGGGATCGCCGTCCCTATCGGCTGCGAAAAAAACCAGAAAAAAAGCGTGATATCTATTTTCGTAAAATATTGTCTGTTTTCATTCATTTGACGTAGGAGTATGTTTTCTCCCTTTTCATTGGCCAACTGCAGCTTTCTAGATCCCACCCAAGTTTTGAAATGCATTAGCCATCAAATCGCTACATTATACAGTTTAAATTTTCACCCACTTGAAGTTGTTCTGGCTGCCAAAAACATATTATGCAAATCGACCCCTCGGAGAAGGTGCTAAACTGCCACATTACAAAGTGGCAGTTTAGCACCTTTTACCTCCAAGCGGACGATATGCCAATCTAGTTTAATGCTGATTTCTTATTAAAAAAAAATCTTGTTTGAAGAACATATATATCATAGACTAAAGCGGATATAGACGCGATGATCAGCAATTTAAGGGATTATTTGCTGCAAACAATTACAACACGCATATCACATCTGTGATGAATAAGCCAGTAGTCGAGAGTGATATTATCAAGTCACTTGCCTAAGGTGAAATCGATAACACAAAGCAGCAGAAAAGCTGAGAAGTTTCGAGAGGTCAGCCCTGCCTAAATCGAACAGCTAAGATCCGGGTGTGCATACACTCCATACAGTGTTACGACTAACCACTGCTACAGCGATATAGGTTCGTTTAGACTTTTTGGAATTCCTCATCATTTCATAGAAGACGAGTGGTGGGGTGTAGACTATTGAAATATGTAATAATATCTGGTCGTAATGGTAATGATATCTCTATTTGTTTTGTTTTTTCAAGTTGGACTTACTTGGAAAGTATAAATGGAGTTCCCAAACTCCGAGGCCCGGCTTCAGTCTGTTTGAGTGTTTTAGACAAAAAAATGGCCTAATATTTTGTAAACATAGCTGTGTTAGTTTTCCACATGGGTAAGAATCCTAAATGACCAGGATATAATTTTAGCGTCTATATGATGTACCTGGTACACACAATGTAGGCCTACCCACCCAATACCGGTTCAAGGTTGGGACAGCGTCGCAACCCATTGCTGGTTCAATGCCGGTCAATCGTATTCGACGCTGACCCAACATTGAAACAGAATCGGGTGATTGTCCCGTGTTTGCTCTGACTGCCATAAGGGTGACGTTTTATCCCCCGAAAGGCCACTACCCGGATAACACGATACATTGGCCCAATTGTGAAATAATGCTCGGCACCGTCTTCGTTGGACAACATTATTCCAACCAAAACCCTATAAGCTGATAAACTCTTAACCACGAATAAAATCTTGAATATTTCTTTTCTGAAGATTTTTAAACACGAAAGTACTTAACCTAGGGACCTCAAACGTTATATTGCACATGTTCATAAGGACTGGTGTACATAAATGTCAACCGTTTCCCACACACACCACACCTATTTCCCCTAAATAGGACACAAACTCAGGGAAAATAAACTTGAAAATAACCTCTGTCTAAATAAGGTCCCACATACAATCTGTGATCTTCCAACATTTATCATTTCTTTGTAAGACTCACCTCTCCTTCAGGGATGCTGACACTTGTACTTGACACTCCTATCATAGGCGCCTCATTCACCCATTCTATCTCTACTGTCAAGTTGACACTTACATCAGCATACCAACCGTACGAGTCTATCACAGTTACTTCTACCTGGTATTCCGGAGTGATCACATAGTCAAGACCACCGGCGTGAGAAATCTCTCCAGTGTTAACTGAAATTAATAGAAACATATTGTCATCTGATTATATATCCACTGGTTGGGATACAATAAAGTTTAGTGTAGTCAGTATTTAGATATATGTGCAGGTATCTGTATAGCTCCACATCAACTACACACTCAATAATGAGATAATAGCTAAAGCAAGAAAAACTCAAAAACGCATTAGTACGTTTGGTACGTCAATAACCAGCATACAAAAAGAAACGCAGCCGATTTTGATGCAGTAGTCATAAGCACGATTTGACGTGACTTCCCAATTTAATGGGGATATAAACTTACTATCCCGCGTGGACACAACATGTTATACATTGTGTGTCGCAATATTTGTCGGATCACCGAGAATGTTGTCGCTGGGGAACTTTTTGTTGTAATATTACTTCTACAGCTCGGTTCACACCATCACAATCTTGTCTGATTAGACATCACATCAATCTGATCAGACAATCTGATCATAATAATCTGAGCAAACAAAAAATTAAAGGTGATCTATCACTCCTTCTATGGTATGAATAATTATGTCCTTATATGGGGTGATTGGTTATCATGTGACCCTCCCAGAGGGTCACATGATAGCCGATCACCCTATACATGGGGTGATTGGCTATCATGTGACTCTAGCCAATCACCCAATACAAGGAAACACTTGCGTCCCATCTTGTGGCAACTTTGATTTATTTGTCACAAATGTATTCATATTATATAAGGGGTGATATGTCACCTTTAACACCTTCGAATGTTTCTGTCAAAATTTGTATAAGGATTGTTTTCTTTCCGATATGTATATCATTCATTTTGTGAAAACGTAAATTTTAGGTGAACATATGGTTATTTATCTTTTCGGATCTTAGGGGAGCTGGCCAGTACAGTATCTCTGGATTTTTGTACATCTGCATTATCGCGCATCACTGTAAAGCATCATTTTAATAGATAACTATAAGTAGACCATTCAATGCCAAATATTTCAGCGTTTTTGTACCCAAGCATTTATCGTATTCTGGTTTTTATACTGTTGGCTCAATATATTCTACAAACATTCCTCTTTCTACCGCAAAGTGAAAAAAATCTCCTGTCGTATTCCCACGTAGGGTGATTTTGTGATGATGCTATGGTGAAAAGGTCACGTACATATTTCTTTAGCTCTGATAGAGCTCGACTTCAGATACTTCGGGAAAAAAAAGAAGATGTTTCAAGTATCAGATCGTCGCCTCGGCGCTAAAGGATCCTATCTGCCACTCTGACGAGTGTCAGATAGGATCCTTTAGCTCCGAGGCGACGAGATGATCTGATCAGGCACTTTTCGAAAGCTTGAAGCCCTGAAAATCAATCAGAAGTGGCAAAATATCGGTGTTTAACACTCACAATACTAAGGTACCACCCCCATATATTAGCTGAGAAGAATAAAAATATCTTATTGACACCTTTAATCGTACCAAATTCTCGATATTGGGGGAGTGGATGAAACTGTATTATTACCGTCTAAAGTGAAGAGAGGGGTCCATGTATGCGGGTATTCAGCTACTTTCTCATATGTGACAGGATTCGCAATGTCGTCCCAGCTCTCCACCTGAACTCACCAACAATAAGACACATAAGTGTAGTATTTACCAATAATTGATCAGTTTTACACAAAGTGGTTCATGTGGATAACAATGTGAAATTACAACATTGGATCATAATCAAATACAATTTTTTTTAAATGGTTCAATGTTTACTATCATTACATACATAAATATTTTTTAAAGTAAGGAGCAAATGAAATTGCTATTTCGGTTTTTGGTTTTGTCAAATTAAAGGTGAACTGTGAATACAATTCTCAGCCTGAAATTACATCGGTCCAATGTTTGGCCAGCTTTCTAAAGTGTACCAAGACTGAGCCTCGATTAGGATCAGTACATGGTGTCATCCGCTCAAAGATATATATTATGTAAGCTATCTGGTTGTTGGATATGACTCAGTCGATCAAGTAGATGCCTACCATTATTGTCAGCAGCTGAATCAGCCACATGTGGCCAGAGTGGGGAGGATATCCCCCATGCCAAGCTAGAATATGCAACGTTTTCTAAACGACATAATATTATCTGCGAATATATACCCCGTAATCACACTGTTGAACAATTGTTGTTTTAATGTTGGGCCAGCGTCGTAGACGGTGGAACAACATTAAAATAACATTCGATCCATATAATGGTATTTTCTGATGATACGTTCTGACAGGGCACCACAGGAACCATGGGAACAGAAGATAACTCAAGGGAAGTTAAATGCATTTATTCCCTGACACTGACTGACAGTGAGGATTCTTACCATGAAGATGGTGGAGCCTGCTGTGTCATCCTCTCTGACAGTGACAGTGACTGACAGTGAGGAATCTTACCATGAAGATGGTGGAGCCTGCTGTGTCATCCTCTCTGACAGTGACAGTGACTGACAGTGAGGAATCTTACCATGAAGATGGTGGAGCCTGCTGTGTCATCCTCTCTGACAGTGACACTGACTGACAGTGAGGAATCTTACCATGAAGATGGTGGAGCCTGCTGGGTCATCCTCTCTGACAGTGACACTGACTGACAGTGAGGAATCTTACCATGAAGATGGTGGAGCCTGCTGTGTCATCCTCTCTGACAGTGACACTGACTGACAGTGGGGAATCTTACTGTGAAGATGGTGGAGCCTGCTGTGTCATCCTCTCTGACAGTGACATGGTGACACTGACTGACAGTGGGGAATCTTACTGTGAAGATGGTGGAGCCTGCTGGGTCATCCTCTCTGACAGTGACATGGTGACACTGACTGACAGTGGGGAATCTTACCATGAAGATGGTGGAGCCTGCTGTGTCATCCTCTCTGACACTGACACTGACTGACAGTGAGGAATCTTACCGTGAAGATTGTGGAGCCTGTGTCGTCCTCTCTGACGGTGACTGACAGTGGCAGATTGGTGATCCTGGGTGGTTGTCTCACGTTAGTCACTGATATGTACACATCCTCCGGTCCTGCTGAGTATACGCCATCAGAGGCCAGTACACGTAATGTGTACACCTGTGCTGTACCACGCCATTCAAATAAATTTTTCGTCGTCCTTATAATTCCTACAAAAATAAATTTAAAAATTCGCAAATCTTTTTATGTTTATTTCGGGTCCCTAAATAAACCTGAGGCTGAAGGCATAACTTTTGACCACATAGGTCTTTTAGTACTGATCAAAGTTTCAATTAGGATACTAATTTTTTTAGGTATCCCCAAATTTTAGCTAGGCAAATCAGACTTAACACATTATATACATAACGGAACAGACGTAGCTAGACAGTCAGTCAGAGACTGCAATTCTCTGGCGAATTGAATGAATTGTGCCTTGGCCCGGGACACACAACTGCTAATGGTTTTATGCGGGAATCTTTGTGATCCGGATCTTAATTAACCCTTTCAAGCCTGAGTTTACCGTAGTCATCTTCATCCACTACAAGTCGCGAATTGCTGTCGCAATTCTCGACTTGTAGGGAATGAAAATGATTTGAGATGAGTGAAAATTGAAGAAAATTGCCATGTATTGGTAAACCATTTTCATGGAAATTTTTGTTCTAAAACCCTTGGCTGTAGGCAAATGTAGTCTATTTTCCGGGATGGAAAATGATGCTTGAATGCATCGTGAGGGCTTAAAGGGTTAATCGGGATTCTTGATCCATATCGGATTCCGGGTCATCCCATTAACTGTATTGGTCCTAATGGCCCCAGTGTGTTGAAATATGATGTCTGACAAAATATAGAAAGTGGTTAAATTTAACCACTTTATATATGAATCTTGAAACCATAAATAATATATTCTCTACTGATAAAACATGTTTTAACAACATATGTCATACCGCCTACATCAAATTAGTATGGTTTACAGGCCATAAAAAGGTATACACAATATTCAAATGACCTGTTCTGTTCTCTACTAATAAAACATGTTTTATCAGCATATGTCATACCGCATACATCAAATTAGTATGGTTTATAGGCCATAAAAAGGTATACACAATATTCAAATGACCTGTTCTTTTCTCTACTAATAAAACATGTTTTATTAGCATATGTCATACCGCCTACATCAAATTAGTATAGTTTACAGGCCATAAAAGGTATACACAATATTCAAATGACCTGTTCTTTTCTCTACTAATAAAAAATGTTTTAACAGCATATGTCATACCACCTACATCAAATTAGTATGGTTTACAGGCCATGAAAAGGTATACACATTATTCAAATGACCTGTTCTTTTCAACAGTAATGTCAAACACTGTCAGCATTTATGTATTCATCTCTCTCCATACGAGTTAGGCCTACAAGCTGATGTTCCACGTTGTAGCCTATTGTAGATTTTGATCAATATATTCAGCATTGGGAAGGTTTGTAATAAAGGAAATACCTAAATGGCCTCATCACACCCCTTCCCATGCCTTTCAATGTGTCTTCAAAATGTTCCTTGATCAAGAATGTGCAAACAAACATACTTAATTCTCCGTAGCACAAATATTTTTGCATGTAATGAAGTGTTTCTCATGATTTTTTGTAAACTCTTTTGTAAATTATGTTTTACATATTCTATATATTAGATGTTGCAAATATTGATACAAGTAAAGTGTTTATAAAAACTTACCGTTTGCGTCCATATCAAACAGCTCGCTGTCAGGCAGAATTTCGTGAATCCATCGATTACAAGCAGGGAAATTGTGGAAGTCCTCCGTCTCGTCACAAGTTATCGTTTCAACCTGTCCATAAGAAAAAAGTAATAATATAGGAAACTTCCAATAGAAGTAGGGACATCGTAAGTATTTTAAAGGTGATCTATCACCCCTTATATGGTATGAATAATTATGTCCTTATATGGGGTGATTGGCTATCATGTGACCCTCTCAGAGGGTCACATGATAGCTATATATGAGGTGATTGGTTATCATGTGACTTTCTCAGAGGGCCACATGATAGCCAATCACCCCATATAAGGGAACACTTGTGCCCCATCTTGTGGCAAAATTTGCCACAAAATTATTCATTCTATATAAGGGGTGATGGATCACATTTAAAGCAGGTTAATTGTGACAAACACAAACGTACTAAAAATGTATCCCACTTGCAAACGAGGGTTCTTAGTAATGGCTGGTTGTATCTTTATTGTTTTGTTAAAGTTCTTGTATAAGGGCTGTGCCTGCTTACTTGTAAGTAATCGTATACTGCTATCTAGCTTTGTGGAGCTGAATATATAAAGCCTGGCTAAACCTGATTAAGAAATGCCTTAATAATTTGTGTGTACACCGCTTGCTTTGTGTTAGCTGACACAGGCAAACTATACGTTTTCATATATTCGCCAAGCTATGACCATAGACTCTTCTTGACACAACTCAAACAAACTATGTGTACACAGTTTTGTTTACATGGCAATATAGGACTTGGAAATAAAATTAGTTTTGTCTTTTTCGGTCCATTTAAATGTTTTGATGATTTTCACAGTATTTTTAAACATGTCAACATATGCAGTCCCTTTAAATGTGTAGTCAACTGTCAAATACGCGGGACAATGTGGTCCCCAGAATGCAACAGTGGCCCCTGGAAATTCCACAATGACATATCACCCCACATCCACAGTTATCAGCCAAGATAATAATACTATATGCGTTTCATACCCATCGCCGCATTAAGAGCAAGTTCCCAAATTATATAAACTCTATATACTTGTGCGACATCTATGAAGAAATAATTCACCATTTCTCTCATGTGGGCTTTGTGTTGAGACACAAAAGGTTGTGTTACCATGGGGGTCTGGAAACAGTTGACCTCTGGCAGCATATTGACAGTAAGAGCTCTCCAAGCCAACACGGCACACTCATCAATTGTTGGTTTAATCTGCGACGTTGGCCGACATTAAACCAACATTTGATAAACAGCATTGGGCCAATTTCTCATTGGAGTAGTACCTTGTATTCAATTCAGTCGCTGATAATAATGCCGTCAAAGTGGACTCTATAGGTTGATGTAGGCCTACACTTGCCCGTCTCACACATGCGCATTTTACAGTTGTATGAATATTTGAGTGTGCAGCTTTCTATCTCTCACCCCCCCCTCACAGAATTGCCTAATTTCTCTCAATTAATTATCAGCAGAATGACAGGGTTTGATCGTATATTCTGGCCCCTTGTTTGATGATTTCTTTTTGACACCAAAAATCATTTTAGTCAAATCACATATTCATGAACAAGTGTAGACATATTCACCGGAAAATTATCTATGGTAGTGCTGGCATCCACTGTATAGGTGTTGGTGATGCCGCCTATCGAATGTTGCTCATTGACGTTGTAGAGCTCTACTGTGACGTCATTCTGGGTTGTCTGTGTGCCGTCTGCCACCTCTACAGTGATTGTGTAGAGCTGGGGAACCCCCGCGGCCAGGGGATTTCCCACGGCATCCCATTCCCCGCCTCCGTCATAATCCAATATGGCGCTGGTTGTGATGACACCTAAGAAATATGACTTATTAGTGACTGTCTATATAAAAGTAAAAAAAAAAGAGATTTAATGCAATTATTGAAGGCTTTACGACAGTTGCAAATTTATGTCACGCGATTCAGAATTAGCGAGAATTAAACTTAATCAAGTAGTTAATATACAAACAAACTTCAACAGAATGAGGTGAATCAGTCAGGGAAAGATTATACAGATATCACAAATATAATTCATAAAATAAGATCAGTTATGAAAATAATAATTATGACAAGTGTGATTCTAGGTATAAAAAGTAAACAATAACTAATCGGATAAAGCTTATTCCCAGGGTCAATTAACAAGACGACAATATCTCCAAAGCAAACAAGCAATGTTGACTGAAAGTTGATTGATTTCTGATCAATGATAAATATGTTGGCCCAGCATTGATATATCCCTCTAAGCAGTCGTCAGGATGCACAAAAGCAACATTGTGCATAATTTCCTACATCTAGGAGGTTAAGAATACTAATACATGTTTGCTGATTCAGCGGCCTACTCACCCGTCTCGCTGTCTATGATGAAAGGATTCGTGACGCCAGTTATGGCATCTGTTGGCTGCACGTCTGCTATGGCATACACCAGGGGGCGTGTGATCACAGTGTTCCAGTTGTGGTTGTTCAGCGCATGCACAGAAAACACGTAAGTTCCGACTGGTTGGTTTTCGTCAATGCGTATGGTGGTTCCCGCCGCCGGAGGGTTCACAAGCACCGGCCCAGGTCCTGTTACAATGAAATAAGACGTTTTAAATCAGTTTTAGCAGAAGGTTAAGTCATAGTTATTAACGCCTTTAACCGCCGGTGCCGTCCGTATTCGTTTTTTTACTTTTTTATCAGCACATTAC
The DNA here is from genome assembly GCA_964017125.1 of Flabesymbios commensalis. NCBI lineage: Eukaryota > Metazoa > Annelida > Polychaeta > Terebellida > Flabelligeridae > Flabesymbios > Flabesymbios commensalis. Next base: position 12,141,602 of record OZ024917.1, read on the forward strand.
ATATCTGCTTTTAAACCTGTTGAAGATAAAACGTGACATTTGAAATTTGTTGACGTCCATTTTGTGACATATGAATAATTTTCACTCACTTGAAGTTGTGGATCGCGTCAGCGAGACACAAATTTAAGTGAGTGAAAATTCTAATTGAATAATTTGGCAGTTAAAGGGGTAAGAATGAAATGAGAGATCAAGCAAATTAAAGCTACACAATCTGACCGACATTATCATTTTTATTTTGGCTCCTTAATATGTGCATAATCTGTCAACATGTTCATAGACTGGAATTGCATAAGTTATTGAAAATGTGTGTTGTCCAGGTCCCTTTACTATGAAATCCGTCGTGTTAAATCAGATTTATAAGAAGGAATAAAATGAGTGTTCAAACAAATTAAAGCGACACAATGGGGCCAAAATCATCATTTTTTCAATTTGGCTTCTTGATATGTCCATAATCTCTCAACATGTCCATAGACTAGAAGTGCATAAGTTTTTGAAATTTTGTGTGGCGCGTTTACCAGTTAAGCGAGAAGTAAGGACGAAAAATTATTTCGGACATGCATGCCCAAAATAAGAAATACGAGAATAGGCTAACTGATAAATTGGGCTTTCAGCACACTTGCTATATATATACGTTTCAACAGCAACCCAAAGTTTAAAAGATTTCCACAATTCACATATTATGGACATATAAAGAAGCGAAAATAATGCATGTCCAAAATAAGAAATACGAGAATAACTGATAAATGGGGCTTTCGGCACACTTCCTATGTATATATAACTTGCAACAACAACCCAAAATTTAAAAGATTTTCACAATTCACATATTATGGACATATGAAGAGGCGAAAATAAAATGTTGGCTTTTGGATGATTTTTGGCCTAATTGTTTCGCTTTAAAGAAATGTGAGTATTTTTAACCCATTTGAATTCGTGGGTCGCAGTAAGGAGACACAACTTCAAGTGGGTGGAATTTTACATACAAATTATATAAAATAACTGGGAATTTCCTGTATATCTAAATGTAAAATGCAAAACCTTACAGCTTAACACTTCAGAATAATCACACCGGAAACAAAAGCTCACTAGATAACATGTTACTCACAATATCTTCGCTGCTCCAGAGAGGTTTGGCCTACCTGATCCTCACATCCTTCCGTATCGTGTTTTCAGGGCTCATTGAGCTCCGACGCTGAGTCAGCATTAAACCAACATTGGTTCAACGTCTTGTGTTTAACGGAAGCATTTCCAGAAGTTTTATTAAATTTAAAAAGCCAAATATTGTGCAAAATATTAATTTGATTTCCAGTTCTACTCACCTCAAATCGAGGCCTAAATAACACATTGCCCTTCAAAGTCATTATAATCTCACAGACAGGATTATGAAATATTTACTCACCCAGGTTCATCTGAGCCTGCAGAGCATAGCTTCTGACTGTGACGTCAGCAGTGAGGGCCAGCCAGCTACACGTGTCACTGACTGTCATGGCGCAGGATCCGGCCGGCAGGATGTGCACCTGCGCAAAAAGCGTGGACCCGCTCAAACCGACATCATAGCCGAATCGGCGCTCAGTTGCACCGTCACGTGATGTCTCCGTCCTGTAGGTGAGGGAACATAAAGGTGCAAATCAAATTCACCTGATAGCAACTTGGTATTATACCTTATCATGCTGGTCACGACTATAGTCGTTTTAAATCTGTTTAAATTAGTCGACCAAATCACTGTTATTAGGAAAAAAAAATAGTTGTGATCAAATTGCACAAATATGAGTCATTTTTAGCAACTTGAAGTTGTGGGTCGCCGTAGCGAGACACAACTTTAAG
>OZ024917.1:12148422-12254945 GCA_964017125.1 Flabesymbios commensalis
AGCCTCTCACATGTATTAATTCTTCTGAATAACTGTTATATGAGTAGAGACACAGGTAGAACTGTTATAAAATTGCGGTCGTTTTTAATTTCAAATTTACTCCACAAAATTTCACGCAAATAATTGGAAACAGCTCCAGAGCTGTGATAGTGATGTCAAGAAATGTGAGAAAGAAAATGTGACAGAAATAAAAGACCTCCTACCGAATTCAAACGAGACTGATCCGACATTGTTTTAATACCGGGTCAGCGTCGATGACGCTGACCCGGCATTAAAACAACATTGGATAGATGTATCTGGTTTGTTGGGTTACTTTCACTAATACTGAGTTTGTGTAAAGGTATGTTTGAATGAGCGTTTTACTGACAGCGTTTATCTGGGACACCCCAAATGAACCATTTCAGTCCGGAGAACGGCTTTAGACGTCCGAATATCACGTCTACTGACGTCAGATTCTGACGTCTGAAGTCCCCGCACTGAAAGAGTAAACAATTCAACTGATAACATAGGTATTCCAATGAAGCGGAAAGCGCTAACTAAGGCATTAATGTTGATCTCAAATCAAAAAAAAACTTTTTTCTTCAGAATTATGGTTTATACATAAATATTTCAGCGCCGTAAGGGTTAGTATAACGTCTCACCACACATAATACCTCTCCCATAGACTTACGTGTATTATGGACCATACGCTTGGGCCTGCCAGCATTCTTTATGTGGTAACATGTATATAAACCTTTATATTTTTCGAATCATCAGGACGTACTCTATCAATATGAAAAATAAAAAAGGTGCTTGAACAAATGTAAGGTCCTAGTACCTTCCCTGAGCGTTGCCAAAACACGGGAACTATTGAATGCAGCATATGCCTTGTTACTACCAGTGTAGGGACTACATTTCATACCTATATTTCCCGATTTCACTGTTTTTGAATCAAGAAATGGTCACCCAGTCTAGATAAATCGGTATCAAAATGATATAAATGTAATATCTAACCCCGAGCCTGCTATAAATAGCCACATATTAAAAGATCGTAACTCTCTCACTAAACTCTCTCAATAAACTTTTTTCAATGAGATGTGCGTATGAATTTATGTGGTGAGACCTTAAGGACGACGCACTTGATTAATGACTGGTTACCCAGCAAACACAAAACATTTGTATAACATGAGTACAAGGTTAGACCAACGTTGTACAAATGTTATACAAATGTTTTCGGTAGACATGAACTGAGACAATAGACCACCATTTTTAGCCCAGCGCCGACCAGCCGTTAATCTCACATTTATCCAGGTCACATTGTTAACCATAACTGATTAGTGATCAGCGAATAATATCTCAGAAAAATCGTCTGGATGACATACTTAGGCGTCACATTGCTTGACAAACTGTTATCGATATATTTATATTCCGAACTAACGTTTGCGGCTGTGGTGTCCCTTTTCAGTTTGGCTTCAGCCACACACGCTGGCACAAACTGTACTGCTCTGCGAAGCCAGAAACGAATAAACGTAAAAAGGCAGTATCTGCTCATGATGCACTTTACTGGTAAAGTGCATCATGAGCAGATACTGCCTTTTTACGCGGCACAACAGTTGTATCTGAATGCAGTAAGTTGATATCACAGCCACCATAGAGTGTAGCCTACGTTCAGTTGTTTCAGCTGAGGATTACAATGATCTTGATGCCGATCGTTTGATAGCGATGTGCCTTGTTTGTGCTGGCGCCGTTGTTTTTGTTGGTATAAAAATAATTCCCAGCAGACACAAGACGACGACGCTGGACCAACGTTAAGCCAACTTTTACAAGGTCTTGTGTCTGCTGGATTGTAGGCCTATCTGGCTCTCAGTTTTTTAATATGGATTTTGTCTGCATTTGCGGGGAGCCCTCATAGATACAATGAGACCTAAATTTGAAGTGGTAATTGTGGTGACACGAGGGTTAACCCTTTAACCGCCGGTCCCGATTTTATTCATTTTTTTTATTAGCACATTACATATCTGCTATTAAACATATTGGCACTATTCAGCAGGATTTCTGCATCGTTGAGCTCCATTTTGTCAAATCTGAATAATTTTCACTTGTGAATCAAGTCAACGAGAGACAACCTCAAGTGAGTAAAAATTCAAATTGATTAATTTTGCTGTTAAAATGTCAAGGGGTCACACATACAGATAATGCATTATATGTTTTTTTACTTGAATGATATGCACTGTCTGTGCCCAGCAAACACAAACTGTCGGCCCAATGTTGATTCGGTGTTGGACCAGCGTCGCAGACGCTGGGCCAACAATAAATCAACTTTGGTTCAAAGTTTTTTGTTTGCTGAGTTGGACAAAATATGGATATACACATCCATATTCATAAACAAAACAATGTTCAATATAATATACATGCACAGACAACATAAAGCTATTGCACTAGCAATCTAGATTATTATTGCAGCACAAATTTTCACCAACCTAAAAGTTATTTTAAACGGCTATGCTCTGGAAATAATTGTGCATTCTGTAACACTGATGATAATACGGAATTAGGCTACCCCACCAAATTTGTAACAGACCACGTCTTCGAACATGGCCCAGCTATGTAAAGTAAATTGATCCATTTTTATTTTTTAATCGGGTAAATATTGACGAGGGCATCGTCCATATGAAAATTGTCCCCCGACACAGGGACACACGGATAGGCTAAACAGAAAGACGGACGTGCACATGATGAAGGGTAATTCCATCACCAACAGCTTTATGGTATCTACATAAATCGTACAAAAAACATACGAGAGCTAATACATCAATTAGTATTGTTTGAATGCCCCCCGCCCTAAAAAATATATATATATATATATATATATATATATAATAAAAAATGCAGATAATTTATCTACGAAGTGGTGAGCAATAGTGCCGAACATTATATTTTTAAACTGTTATTGTTGCAGATTTAATCAGTGAAAACCAATTCTCAATAAATTGTATTCTTACTTAAACCTAATATATATTTTATAATAAGAACAAGTATTATTATTCGGCGAAGAATAGCAAAGTATTTTTTTAGTGAATATAATGTTATCTTCCATGAAATACAGGGCAGCATAATTATATAAAACTATGATATATGCCCGTTTATTTAGAGGTGATTTGGCACAAGGAGCCAGAGCATTAGGCAGTTTATTCACTGCTCGATACTTAATTATGTTAATTGGAAGGATTCATAGTGTTGTAAATTAGAGTACTATGGCTTACATGTAGGTTATCCACTGTCTATTTATCGCCAAAGTAATTTATACGTAACATTTAGTGAGTAATACTGTATACATGGGAGAGGTCAGCTGAATACATAAACATAAAAATAACATTTTGATGATCTATTCTAAAATCCTAAAGGAGCAGGTTCAGCACTCCATCAATATTTGGCTAGGCTTACTGGACAACATACATATCATTGTTTACTGTCTTGTGATGACTTTATGCCAAGAGACGTACTTTTCTTAGCATAGTATCCACCAGTATTAGGCCTATTAGCATTAAGTATGTCCAATAAATTTATTTATGGCGCCTCAAACCTCCAAATATGGTTTACGACATGTTTGGAAAGCGCCGAGAAGGTTTTTCAAATCCTTATCTGTGCAGGCTTAACCTCAATACTTCTCTGCAAAGTGAAAATGCAGTATCTGCTTACTTGAAAAGTAAGCAGATACTGCCTTCTGGCTTTGCACTGTAGTGTAGTACTGATGTCGACTGTATTGAGGAGATTCTGTGCAACTCAACGACCTCGACTCCTTTGTTTTCACCGAGCTGGCTAATACAATAAAGTATGGGGGAGGGTTCTTATATCATCTTGTTTTCACCGAGTGACGTCACTGCGTTTCACAGAATAAAGTATGGGAAGGGGGAGTTATATAACCTTGTTTTCACCGAGTGACGTCACTGCGTTTCACATAATAAATCTCTCTGCGTTCTTATAAGCACTTATGTAATTAGTTTTCAACAGTGAAATATGTTTTAGGTGGGGACCTAAATTTCACAAATCAACGTCATTTCTAGGCACTTGAAGTTGCGTCTCACTAGCGCGATCCCCAACTTCAAGTGTCTGAAAATTTAAATTTAATTTTTCACAGCTGTATGGGGTAATTTGGCTTTGGGTGGGGTCCTAATATAGTGGGCCCACCACCGCCTGTACACTAGTACAAAAAAAAACTGTTAGTATAGTCTTATTTTTTTCATCCTAGCAAACACAAAATATTTGCATAACGTTCATACAATGTTGGCTCAACATCGAAAATGCTGAGCCGACGTCGTTTAAAGTTATAAGACAAATGTTTTGTGTTTGCTTGGATCTGGCAAGGTCACATGCTTCAAATAATTCTGAAATATCCTTTCATTTTTAAACTGTAGGTGCTCCAAATTACAATTGCTGGCCTATTTTATATTTTTTGTTGCCTATCTGACAAAGTTCAGTCGGCTACTGTGCTGGTGTCGTAAATAATATTCAGAAACGCTGATAAAGGCTGATGCTGGATTTTGTACAGTACAGCTTTGCAAAGGTGAGCGGCCGTATCTGCTTACTTGTAAAGTAAGCAAATACTGCCTTTTGCATTTGCACGGCAGTGTAATTACGAAGCTCCGATGTGATTAAACCTAAATGAAACACTGAAAATGTAAATAGTATGCTGCCTAATTTAATTTTCCACTTTGTTGGTCTTTAAAAGTGTATACTATGTAATTAACGTATCACACAGTATTTATTCGTGTGCTGCTATGTTTATACTGTATGTCGTTGGGACTCCAACCGTCTCGTGTTAGCAAATTGACATGTTTATCTGTCAAGTTCGATAGGCAAAAATTAGCGTGAAATCTTATCAAGTTATTTTCCATGATATGGCATTGTGTGTCTGAAGTGACCACACCCTTAAAAGCTCGGCTTAGCACAGTCACGTATCAATTATTTCTTTATGGGAGCAATGAAGAAATTAGGTATATCTGATAAAGGAATGGTGCCTTTTTATGTTTACATTTAGAATTGAATTAACTACGATGATCTTTGATAAGTCTCATAATGAGCACGTCAGATGTGAGATCTTTATTAGTTGGGCCCTACTGTGGCCGGTATGAGCAGAAGTTGTTCCCAGTAAATACGATGCGTTGGACCAATGTTGGGCTGATGTTGGGTCAGCGTCGTAGACGATGGGCCAACGTCAGCCCATCATTGGGCCATCTCCTCGTTTTTGTTTTTTCGACTTCGGAGAACTGTCCACCAAAACAAATTTGAAGCCCTAATGTCTCATTATTAATTAATGATTTAGCAATTTTAAGTTGTATCATGACTATCACTTAATATGAAAAAAATATCTCTACGGCGGACCATAATTTAAAAATAGTATTATTTATTTACTAATTTAAAAGTTCCCCTTGTCATACTCGCGGATTGCAGATAACCTATAAAAATATGTCTATACCTCATTATAAAAAGTAGCTACCAGCATGACAATTAGTTGAGTTGTTAATTATGTGAATAAAGCACTGTAGCCACTGGCTAATAGATTTGGCAGAATATTAGTCCAGTAGAACAGCACCTTACCTTACTCTTTGACATTCCGTATTGATTTTTATCGTCTTGGTAGTCCTGAGAATAATGCTGGTGTGGCGTGCGATCATGAGCGTTCCATGTTATCGATCAACCCTAAGTATCGCCACCTAGCGATTACACGTCTCATTACTAACTCAGTGTTTTTATAATTCTTACAACGCTGTTTTGCATAAACCATGGAGGACTAAGGGTTTTCCAATTAAAAATGTTCATAAATGTCTAGGTTAGCTCTTTTGTATTAGTTTGAATACCTATGTTGTGGATCTTTTTACACTCACAGAGCGAGGATCGATTTTAGACGTCAGATTATGACGTCTCATGTCGATCCCCGCGCTGTAAGGGCGAAAGGTATAATCAATGATTCCGATCTGCGGTAATGCTAGTGTCAGGCAAGATATATTGTTTATCATTTAAAAAAAACGATTCTGGTACATGTTCCTGCAAGACCATCCGATTACGTTGTTTCAATCAATGGTGAATTGCCAATCGGCGATCAGCCGTCATGCCTGTGGTTGTGATTTATCGTGCGATATCACAGTATTGTTCTGTTTCTTTATGTAAAACAGTGACTATTTGGTGTCAAGTGACTTACGATAACAAATAACTCAAGCAAAATTTATTCAACAAGTTTGGCTGTTACTAAGAGATCCTAAAATCCAAGGGATAATACATATGCTATAGATAATTTCAGAGGTTATAAGTATGACGTGATACCACAAGTATTGAATGATTCGTCGAAGTGAATTTGAAATATGCCAAGTTGATAATTTGCACTTTTTCTTTGTAGTCGAATAATGCAATAAATACCATAATAGAGTGTGAATAAATTTGTGACAAATAAATCAAAGTTGCCACAAGATGGGGCACAAGTGTTTCCTTATATGGGGTGATTGGCTATCATATGACCCTCTGAGAGGGTCACATGATAACCAATCACCCCATATAAGGACGTAATTACAGTACTGATTTCACAAAATGGGACAGATTTTTCATCAGTGGCTGGCCTGCGTTAACGCTGGCCAGCCCGTCATTAGCCCGGGCGCAAGCGCGGCGAGACAGGCGCAGAATTGGTTGCGCCCAGCGCATGAAATGGGCTCGAGCCCCCACACGGTCGGGCCAGGAAAATATACCCGCCCAAATTCTACTTGGGCTTGCACCCAGTATACTGTGTGGCGGCTAACATGGATGCTGTGAACCATGTGTCATCTCGCCGGGCTGGCCAGGCTCGCTCTGGGCAAGACAGGACGCGCTCAGCTTGTTCATATTCAGCATCATCTAAACAGCTCTGAGTTGATCTAAACGTGCAATAATTGAGTGTCCGTACGTGTATACATGTAGACCTGTTGCAGTCCTCATTTATTTCGTCTTAGCCATTTAGCATTTAGCCTTTAGCATTTAGACATTATCTTTAGTATCAGACAAGCAGTTCAGTGTAGGCCTATAAATTCAGAAAATGGGTGGTTTTATGAAGCTTCGGTCACTGGAATAGGCCTAACTGAAGATGAAAAAACAGGCACCTGGAAAGTCAGGCTCGCCCGGCGCACCGGTCGAGCTTGAAACTGGACCAGACGAGAAGCGCGCCTGACAGGCGTTGACTCAATTCGCCGAGGCTTTAGATTGGCTTGAGCCCCGGCGATATGAGCGCGGCTCCAGTTATAGGAACTTATACCAAAACGCACATTGCGGCCCGGCTAAACGATTTTATAACTTTGGGCGCATACATGCGAGCCCCAAATGGGGTGGGGGAGAGAACATGGGGCTAGCCCAGGGCTAGCCTGCGTTAGCCGGGGCTAGCCCCACTGAAAAAGCTTGTCCCATTTTGCTAAATCAGTACTGTATATATAAGGGGTGATAGATCACCTTGAAGGTGAACTTTATTATAACTATGCTCTGCTATGGAAGGCAAAAGGCAGTATCGGCTTACTTGTAAAACAAGCAGATGTCATTGGTGGTGACTTCCGCTTATTCTGACGCAAAATGTATTGTTCCAAGAAGTAAAACAAGCTTACAGCTTATACCAGATAATAATATGTGACTCGCCACGCGAGAGGGTGCGTCCCTGCGTCTTTGCTACAGTTATTTAGGACGTTTTTGTCGACAAATTATTTATTCCAACCCGGCTCAACGGTGGCGCGCTGAAAATTTCAAATTGCATTATATGTTTACATTATAGTACAGTTTTAGAACTAAATGATTTATTTCATGCAGAGTCTGTTCGAAATTATTTATTTAAAAAATACTGTAGCCCTCCCCCTGCAAATTGAATGGTGCCCTCCTTAAGATGATTTTGCTATCAAATCAAATAAAAAATCTGTTTTGAAAATTTGGACATCCCTGCCTTTTTCGCCTGGCGGGCCACTTATTGTGTATTTGAAATCGGATATTTTGATTACTTCACCACCAATAGGTAATGGAGACATAGCATATAGGTTATCTCACAACTTTCACGAGATATCTCCTGCAACTTGGGCCGATGTGTTTGTGAGCCTGCCAACGCCAAGCCAGCGCGGTGTCTTGTTAAAGATTATGAAATACGGTCACGTTTTACGGGGAGCGTTCTGACAAAGCGTGTGTGCTTTTGCTCGCACTAATACACTGAACCAATAATAACAGAAAAGCCAGCGAATGTTAACAGTTGCAACTCTGTTTACTCGGTAATCCCACTGATAGATAAACCCCTGCTCTCTGTCCCGGATCATGTTTGACAAACAAATAGATTGAGACTAATGCGACAAACACGTGGCACTAACCCAATGTCCGAATCAGGTTGGCCCAACGTCGCAGACGGTGTACCAGCATTGGCCTTACAGTGTATCAAAGCCTAGTTCCTACTTGGAATGTAAATAAACTATGCCCCAATGGTTGAGATTTGCTCTAAGAAATGTCTGCGAGTTGACCCATCAAGCGTTAAGTTGTGAAATGCAAATTTTCACCCACTCGAAGTTGTGTCTCGCTACCGCGACCCACAACTTCAAGTGGGTGAAATTGCTGACATTGGCTTATTTGATACCAAACATTTCACAAATCTTTGAGGATGTTTAAGGCCACTAGATGTGCGCGCGCATTAGATCTAAGCCGCGCATTACCAAAAAAAACAGGTTTTTTCTGCTCAGCGCGCGTATTAGAATGTTGCCGATTTTCGAAAAAACAGTCAATTTTTGGAAACTAAAAAAAACATCCCGAAAAAAAAAAGTTTATTTCGGGAGATAAAAAAATATTTTCCAGCAATGTTTTTTTTCCTTGTATTTTTCGTTGCTCTCATTAACTTTTCTTGAAATAAGTCAAAAAGTTTTTTTTATTTCGTCGCCCTCATTAACTTTTCCAAAAATAGGTTCAATATGCTTTTTCTCTTTAATGTTTTTTTCCGCTCTCCCTCGTTAGATTTTGGATTTGTTCTGATCTAAAACAGAGGAAATTAACATAGTGGCACAAACACACATTTCGTTCCCGATAACAGTGATTTAACTGTTTAACCCTTTCAAACCTGAATTTATCATTGTCATCTTCATTCACTACAAGCTGCGAATTGCTGTCGCAATTCTCGACTTGTAGTGGATGAAGATGATTTGATGTGGCTGAAAAAGTAAAGAAAATTGCCATGTATTGGTAAACCAGTTTCATGGAAATTTTCGTTCCAAAACCCCTAGTTGTAGGAAAATTAATTCAGTTTTCAGGGATGTAAAATGATGCTTTAATTCATCGTGAGGGCTTAAAGGGTTAATGACAGTCGTGCTTAGCAGTGAGAGGGTTAACTCGGAACACACAAGTGAAGTTTATTTCAATTGCTGTTTTAATGTCGGGCCACTGACTACTACGTTGGCCCAGCATTAAACCCCCTACCGTGTAAAAGTCTTTTATTGACGTGCTGATTTGAATTGGCGGATTTCAAACAGCGTTGTTGTTTTATATTATTCCAATGAAAATATGTTCTATTCAAGATGATGCCAACAGGCGTTTAGTGGGATTTCGTGACTACAGTCGCCAACTTGCTTTTTGTATTGTTCATAAAGGGCCCTAAAATATTCAATATCTATTTTTTTAACCATTATCTGTGTTTGGATTTGATACAGTTGAAACACAATTTTTATGTATGCAGATACTCCAAATCAAAGTACAGTGCCTCCGTGCAAACCCAAAAGGCAGTATCTGCTTACTTTACAAGAGATGAGAAACTGCCTTTTAGCTTTGTAGAGCACAGTTGTGTGGCGATATCATTTTCTGAAATCCGGTTTATTAAGCTTTAACCGTTCAAACACTGATATAATTTTGTGTGAACCATGTAAACCAAAGAGTTTTTTCAATCAGCATTAATGTCTTAGTTAGCTCTTTCTGATTCATTTGAATACCTATAATATTGGTCTACGAATATTATAAATATTTTATTCTTACTGTGTGGGGATCTACTTTAGTCGTCAGAATCTGACGTCTACAGACGTCAGATTCTGACGACTAATGTCGATCCACGCGCTGTAAGGGTTAATATTATACATAGGCCTGCGTGTCATCGAATCTTATATTCAAATATAACCATTTTTATTTTTTTATTTTATTTAGCTTTTGACCAATGCATATATTTAAAAACAGATACAAAAAATATACACATTATATCATTAAAATATTATATACAACATTGGTCGTGCTGCGCTAGAACAGGCTTATAGAAGCCTCTGCAAGCTAGGCAGCAATTATATTTATATTCATCTATGTAGAAAAAGTATAAGCATAAAAGTATAAAAAATATTTCTATGTGAACCATGGAGACCAAAGGTTTTAAAACAATGAAATCATCATAAATGTCTTAGTTACATCTTTCCGCTTCATTTCTTAGAACATAGGTAAAGGTAAGGTTCTTGTTTGATTTGATGGAGAAAACACAATATATACTGTAGCAGCTCTTAGGGGGTCAAAGGTTAACCTTTTAACCGTCGATCCCGATTATTTTCGGTTTCTACATTTTTTATTGAGCACATTTGAAAACATGTTACCATGAAAATGTGACATCAATTAGCAAGATTTCTGAATCGTTGACCTCCATTTTGCTATATCACAATAATTTTCAATCACTTGAAGTTGTGGATCGCGTCAGCGAGACACAACTTCAAGTGGGTGAAATTACAATTTAGTAATTTGGTGTTTAACAGGTTAATATGGTTATTAGGTGCATGCGTCGGTGTCCGGTGACCTCGGGAGTGACAGTGAAGATCACAAATGAGAAGAGGGGCAAATAAAAGAGAGAATAAGAAGGAGAGATCCGACCACGATCCCACAATATCCGACAAGATTCCTTGTGTGCGCTCGGTCAACAAGTGTTGTTGGATTATGCGTGGCACTCCTTGTCCCATTGAAAAGAAGCAACTATGTGCCCAGCTCAACTACTGCATGTTTAACCATTTCATCCTCTTAGCGTCACAATACCATCAAATCATATCAAAATAGTTTATTCAAACAAAATACGAACATATCAACTTATACTGTGATAAAAAAAAAGAAAAAAGTAAGACACCTTTTATTATTTTGGCACAAATTATTGTTTGAAAAAAACTGAAAAGTCAAGGATTTATATTAAATTCATTTCCTATTATCATATCAACCTTGAAGGGATAATCAGGTCTATATAGTCGTTTTTAGCATTTTGTTTTCACATTTGAAAGGGAAATGAGCACTAAGCTAGATTGACATTATGCTGTGACTCAAAGTGTGCAAATGTATGTACGTTTTACCCACTTGTAGTTGGGGTTCGCGATAGCGTTTTGTGCTTAAAAATATTAAATTTATATTTTTGCTATCTTTTCCTCAATTGAATCAGTCTCGTGTATCAGTCAGCCAGGGGTACATAATGTGATGAAAAAATTGACTGATGCCATATCTTTGTTACAAGCAAACTAACTTCACAAATGTGTTTAGTGATTATCAAAGAACAATATCTGGGTGGCTGACATTGTTCTACATGTCTCCTTTTTTGTATAATAATAAACTTCAAAATGGCCACAATATGCACTGACTAATATGCTACAAGCTACATATTTCCACCAATATCTATGCAAATCGTTAATGCAATATATGGATTCGTATGTTTAGAGAGTCAAGGGATATCACAAATACGAAACATTTCAAATGTTGTTTTGCAACTTTAATTGTAAGACACAATTTCAATCAGGCAGTTATATTGGTGATGTATATATTCTCTTAGTTATGCACTTTTGTAATGTCAATTCGAAATATTTACATTGATAATATCTACAATTATAATTGATTGCATTGTGTTTCTGCTATGTTATTATCATATTATAACCTTTGAGTCTCAAGTTTTAACAAATAATATCCATGTACAGTTGACGACTTAAGCTTTGACTTCCGACATCGAGCCGAATTCGACTTGGATTCACTGTACTGTGAGCGCTATTCGCACGTCTCACCCTCCTACGATTCCCTACCGAGTGATTCGAGCGAATCATTCTTTATAGTGCATGTGATGGTGTTGTGGACACCCTCAGACTACTGTTATATAGTCATGATTATGGCCTTAGACACTGCAGACCACACACTGTAGTCACACTTTTTACTAGATTTTATGATATTTTACTAGATTTTAAGATATTTTATTATGCCATTTATATATTACATTTTAGTATATTTGTATTCTAATGCTGTTATAATATGTTGTGTTTGTATGTTTTATGTCTTCAAATATGGAGGTGCAATAAATAATAATAATAATAATAATAATAATAATAATAATAATAATAATAATAATAATAATAATAATAATAATAATAATAATAATAATAATAATAATAATAATAATAATAATAATAATAATAATAATAATAATAATAATAATAATAATAATAATAATAGTGTGAACGCCATTCGCGCGACTCACCCACCTACGATTCCTTAGCGACTGATTCGCTCGAATCATTCACTATGCTGATAACGCTTTTCCCGTGACTCACAAACTTTTGATTCGCTAGTGAATGATTCGTGCGGATCATTTTCCCACTCGCTTACTATTTGCTAGTGGATGCTTCGGAGATCATTCACTCTACTCTGAACGCTATTCGTGTGATTCCCCAGCGAGTGATTTATGGGAATGCTATTCACGCGATTCATCCACTTAGGCTTCCCTAGCAAGTGGTTTTCACGAATCATTCACTATAGTGTGAAAAGCTTATCGCACGATTCACCCATTTACGATTCCCTAACGAGTGATTTGCGGGGATCCTTTACTATAGTGTGAAAAGCTATTCACGTGACTTACCCATTTACGATTCCCTAGCGAGCGATTCGCACAAATCGTTCACAATACTGTGAACGCTATTCGCACGACTCACCCACTTACGATTCCCTAACGAGTGATTTGCGGGGATCATTCACTATAGTGTGAAAAGCTATTCACGTGACTCATCCACTTTGATTCCCTAGCAACTGATTCGCATGAATCATTCACCATAGTGTGAACGCTATTCGCACGACTCACCCACTCACGATTCCCTAACGCATGGATCATTCACTCTGATGTGAACGCAATTTGGTATCAGTCAGATTATTTGGGATAACTGGGGGTGTTCTTTGCAGTTTTTTTATCTGCAAGATATAACGTTACAAATTCAATAACCAAGCTGCCATAAACACAACAACGAAGGAGCCTAATTTATATATAATAACTGGGTTAAGATCCATTACTGACATTAATGGTAGCCTTGCTAATCTCTCCTAATGACACACTACGCTTCAACCCTTTAACCGCCGGAGCCGCAAATATTCGGGTTTTCATTTTTTATTAGCACATTTAGTACCACCTATTGAAGATGTTAAGGATGAAATGTGACATCAATCAACAATATTTGAAAACAGTTGACCTCCATTTTGTCAAATCTGAATAATTTTCACTCACCCAAAGTTGTGGATCGCGTCAGCGAGACACAACTTCAAGTGGGTGAAAATTCAAATTGAATAATTTGGCGGTTAAAGGGTCAATAATTCAAATTATACCTGTTTAAGTTGTGTCTTTCTACCGCCACTCACAATAAATTAATAATACATCCTATTTTTTAAGCGCGACTTAAGCTTTGCTATTGAGGGTAATTATAAATTAGCCTAACGTTCCACCTCCAAACTTCGTGCGTACTATTGGGATCTATTTCTTTAATGATCGACGCTCAAACAATAAAGTCAACATAGCCTGGCGAGTAAGATGTGGCGAATAAGTGGCTCCAATACAAAAGGTTTTGACGCTTTTGAGAGATTACCAGACAAACATGTTGACATTGTGATGCTTTTAATGATAACACATGACTGGTTATGGCGGGACACGTTATTGATTTCACATTAGATTAGACCTTGAAGCGCTGACATAGTTTAATACAAACCATGGAGACCAAAAGGTTTTTTTAATTTGAAATAATCATAAATGTCTTAATTAGCTCCTTCCGCTTCATTTAAATACCTATGGTATGGGTCTACGGCCATTATAAATATTTTACTCTTTCGGTGCTGGGAGCGACTTTAGACGTCTACAGATGTCAAAGTCTGGAATCGATCCCCGCGCTGTAAGGGGCAAACCGGACATGAATCAAATCACCGAGTTGATGATTCAAAAGCGTCAAAAATAGGGTTTTTTTAAATAAAAAAAAATGATATTGCTTCATACCCAGAACAACTGCTTATTATCGGACACCCAAATGTTTTTAAATAAACAATTCACGGACAAACTGTAGAGGAATGACTAATTTTGCATAAAAAAAAACACATACAATTAGGTGCTAAATAATACTATAATACTATAACACCATGCCATTGATTATATTCTGAAAAGTGAGCCAGCAAGCTAAGTAATATGGTGCAAATAAAGAAAAATTAATATATTTAAAAACAAATTGCAACAGATAAAATCGTTAATTTATCACTTTCATCCAACATACAGTTTTGTTTGTCCTAAATGCATTTTCATTTTGTATCATTTAATTAAAATTATCCGCCATTTAGTTAATAGCTAATATTAGTATTTTTTAATCATATGCGGGGTGAACAGAGAATAACATTATTATTATTCAAATTGCGAGTAGTCAATCTCGTTCGATGCATGAATATTTTCAATCAGTTGGCCTAGTATGAGAACAACCCCTTATCTCAAACAAATATGCCTTTCCGATTATTAACCCTTAAAACACGGATTTTGATTTGTTTTAAGCCATAGAGACTAAAGGGTTTCTTTCTATCTGAAATATTTCATGTAGCCCTTTCTGATTAATTTGAATAACTATTTTATGGGTCTACAGCCTTTATAAAAATTTTAATTCTTTCAGTGCAGGGATCGTCTTTATACGTCAGAATCTGACGTCTACAGACGTCAGATTCTGACGTATAAGGACGGTCCCCGCCCTGAAAGGGTTAAATAGAATAAAATAAAATTATCACGGGGCAGTACGTCTTGACCACTCCTATATCCCACGTAAGCCATTTTGTGACATTGCTGGCGTAGTCATATAGTTTATGGATTACTGTGACATCGGCCAGTCGCAATTTTGATCAAAAAGATTTCAGTCAATTTCCGTCATCAGGCTGGTCATAAACACATGGCAGTACATAATTAAACACGAGATATGAATCCAACGTAGACCCAATTAACTTCTTACAAAAATATCGTGTACGATATATATACTTATTAAATGTCAGAACTAAAGCTAATCACTTGGGCCGAAATGAGTTTTTTTGGCTTAAGTATTCTACTCTGCAAAACATAAAGGCAGAATCATATTAAGATTGTTTGCATTTCTTCCAGAAGGCAACATGTCAATACATCCATTATACCATACATGTTACTTGTGTACCTCATGAATATTCTCACATGGGTTTTGTTTACTTAAACTAGAAACTGATTTAACACCATTCAGCAAAATTTACTGTGTTGGAAACACAACAAACACCAAACATCATGACCAAATACTGCGCCGTACTTGTACACATACTTACCGAAAAAGTAACAACGACATATAACGCCGCTCAAACTGTTTTTTTTACCACATTTGTGATTATAAAGTATAATAGGGACATTTGGTATTGTCCTTACATGGAAACAGGGATTATTCTTCTCTACAAAGCCGGTATATCTTTCACTGTGAAAGAAGCAGATAGGCCTACCTATTGGCTCAGCCACAGATAAATATGCCATTCACGTCTATAACCGTTTTCAGTATTTTCATAAACCCTCACAACTTTGAATTATTTTTGTATAAACAATGGAGACCAAATATTTTTTTCCATATGAAATCATCATAAATTTCTTAGTTACATTTAGCTCTTTCCGCTTTATTTGAATATTTATTTTATGTATCCACGGCCATTATATCATTGTTAATTCTTTCAATGCGGGGATCTATAATAGAGGTCAGAATTCTGTGTATAGAGTATGTAATTTTCATCCACTTGAAGCTGTGGGTCGCGGTAACGATACGTAACTTAAAGTGGGTAAAAATTATAATAATAATATTATTATGACTTGGGAATTCATGAGAAAACTGTATGTGATAAATAACAAAAGTCTCATGATACCATGAGTATTTACAATAATCTAGCTGATCATGTGAAAAAAAATTTACCAGGAGATAACGTGATGCAAATGTAGAAGGGGTAATGTTTTGCCTACCAACACAATACGTTGAACCAACGTTAGTTTAATGTAATCCTGTTCCAGCGTCGTAGACGGTGGTCCAATATTAAACCAACACAGGTTGAACGTCTTGTGTTTGCTGGGAATTGTTCAATTTTGTCGTGGTACAAATAATACTACCCTGCAAAACCAAAAGGGCAGTATCTGCTCAATTGTAAAGTAAACAAATAATTATTGCCTCTTTGACGGAGAAAACAGCTCTCCATCACCACGTGGGACATGGCGAACAGGAAATACTTTGAAATCCACAATAAAACATTTGACAGCCGGTGCCGCATATATTCGGGTTTTATTTTTTTATAAGCACATTAAGTACCACCTTTTAAACATGGTAAAGATCAAATGTGACATCAATCAGCAATATTTGAAAACCTCTATTTTGTCAAATCTGAATAATTTTCACTCACTTGAAGGTGTGAATCGCCTCAGCGAGACACAACTTCAAGTGGGTGAAAATTTAAATTGGATAATTTTGGCGGTTAAAGGGTTAAATAATTACTATGTTGTTACGCAGAGCACATCAAGACAAATGAAAAACGTTACTGAGGACGCTACTTTGATTCAAACATGTTCGTTCCCGCTAAAATTTACATAACACTGTGTTGATCACATATTGGTTTGACAGTGACAGTTAAGGAATAGAACAAGTACACAACAATAATGATTTTTAATAATTTTCGGCTGTTTGGTATGTGTAGTACAAGTCAATAGGACTGGATGGTATTTACATGACAATCAATAGCCAAGCTAATAATAACCGAAATGTTAATAACAAAATTGAAGCCTATCAAAGCAAGGGTGAGTGATAATACAAATAATAACGAAATTGAAATTAAAACAGATCAAACATTTTTGTTATAGTTTTTCGACGAATTCGAAAGTTTTATCAAAATATATATTACACGGATCATAATTATTGTAGCACAATGATAACTGATTGCATGTAAACCATATTGCGTGTAAAAAATCGAAACCCTTTCAGCGCGGGGACCAACTTTAGCCGTTAGATTCTGACGGCTATAGACGTCAGATTATGACGTCTAAAGTAGATCCCCGCACTGAAAGAGTAAAATATTTTGAATTACCGTCGACCGATAACATACTTCAAATGAAGCCGAGATAGCTAACTAAGACGTTTATGATGATTTTAAATTGATAAATACATTTTGGTTTCCTGGTTCATATCAAAATACTTCAACGCTTTAATGGTTAATGGCAGATAATTATGCCATGATATAAACATGATCAAAGAATAATCGGCGTATCTGATTCTTGTAGCGATTTGTCTCTCAAGTAAATATTGCTAAACATATTGTGCAACTTCCCATATCTTTAATAATAATGACTTCCAATCAAAAGTATATCGCATGACAGGTATATCAGTCAAGTACTTACAAAAATATGTTCTTTTATCGGATAGTGGTCGATCCTACCACAAAACGGGATTATTATTTTATCTGTGTATCACTAAACGTGTGAGAAGTAGAAACCATTGCCAAGTATCTGCCAAGTATGCCCAAGTAAGCCTTCAAGACAAGTATTATCTACAGAAGCCTGAATTACATTTCTCCGCCGGTGCCGCATATATTCGGGTTTTCAATTTTTATTAGCACATTAAGTACCACCTTTTAAACATGTTAAAGATAAAATGTGACATAAAATGTGACATCAACCAGCAAGATTTGAAAAGAGTTGACCTCCATTTTGTCAAATCTGAACAATTTTCACTCACTTGAAGTTGTGGATCGCGTCAGCGAGACAGAACTTCAAGTGGGTGAAAATTCAAATTGAATAATTTGGCGGTAAAACGGTTCAATTCTAATCACGACTATGATCTTTTAAATCTGTTTTTTAGCGGATCAAATCACTTTTATTGAGTATGAAAATAGTGTTTTAATTTAAACGCCGCTAAGTAAATAAGAGTAATGCTCCCCCCACTTCAAGTTGCTGGTCGCGGTTGCGGCGACAAAAAATGAATAAGACAACTTGGCAGGAAAGGGCTTAAAATAATTTATAACCATTTATGTTCCACTTCTTTTATTTAACCCTTCTCCTACTAATGCCTATTGTAGGCCGAACGTTGTCCCATTCGGCTTACAGAAATACACTTGGGTGGTCAAAGTTCAAATATTGTTAGCGCATATATATTTTGCTATGATGCAATATATTGTCCGTCGTGTTGGATGAACTAAAAAATATTAGAATCTACCCGCTCAAATTTACAATGGAATTTTACATACATGAACATTTAGTTTTAGTTGTGGGTCTCGTAGGCATGGTAATTTGAATAATTCAGTCGGTGAATATGATCACTTCGGGTATTGAAAGTTTCAATGCTTTCAACATCCAAGTCGCATTCGAAGTCGAATACAAAATTATCATGCAAGATTTACATTGAGAAGATTACGTGTTTTAATATTTAAAGAGATCGTGTGATTAAAAGTCTTTTCAACATCCAGGCAGGAGCTATGACAGCTATTATCCATTTTTAAGAGGAGTGGAATGGGAAGAAATATGTGAGTGTTATAAAACTCTTAATAGTCTAGTTTCCGCCTGTATGTTACACGCACTTACCCCTGAAATGTCTATTCCTGTAAACTGTTATTGTTGAAACATGTTACACATGTGTGGGGAAGCTAAATTAGCTTAGTTGCTAAACTTATAGCCTTGAGCATTTTAGCAAAATCCAAGATGGCCGCCATAGCTGCTTTCGAGTTTAACTTTTCGTCAATTTTAATTTTTGTTTAATACACTGTTGTGTAATACCTCTAGATAGAGGCATTACTGGATGTAGAATTCATTCGTTTGGTTTAGGATGTAACCAAAAACACATTATCAAAATGTATGATGATTTTTATTAACCCATTTTCGATGGACGAGTCTCGGAAGATCTCCTAGATTCAAATAATGTTTGCAGATACAAGATCGGGAGATCTCTGTTTTGTTTACATTATATTGTCGTAAATCGTATCTTGAAGGTTTCAGAGTGTGCCCCTTATATTACATATATTATGTGACGATTCACAGAAAGATGACGCTAAGTAAAACTACATGATATCCATATGGCAAATGAAAGTCTTCACGTGTTACTATGTTTAGTGTTTTGGCAGAATAGTTCACTCAGTGCAAGCAATAATATGATGGCATACTACGGCAGTTTGGTTGTATTAAAACACACCACTACATAATTTGCTTTGTCCGACCACAACTTTCTCAGCCGGGAATGGGGAGTTTTTGTTGACCAAGTACAGACCAATTATCATGGTAGGCCTGGGGTATTAAAATCAGTCATGTGTGACCGATATGTTGATTATAAGGGATCCTCATTATGTTCGGATGTGTTTTATGTCAGTTAAAACCCTCAGGGTTCTACTTTCTTAGCTGCGCAGCTAAGAATGTAGAGCTCCTCGAACTTTATCTTATACTTACTACTTCACTGAGGTTTTAACACATCTAAGACTGAGTTGTATATCACTTACAGAATATAGGTCAGAGGTGAAAATTCGCAAAATTCGGATTATGAGAAGATAATTATCTTCAATATATTATTGTTCAGTTTCAGCTTATTGTTTTAACTCTTCCTGCCCATAGGCAAGGCCTCGGTCTTAAACATGTAACATTTAAAAAACCAATAGGCCACATTGTGGTCAAAAGGAGTACATTTGTTTGCGGGTTTGCGTGAAATGCATCATGTAAGTTATATCCCAGCATGCACGAAAACATTAGTCCAAGATTGCCCTAATACTGAGCTAATGTATATGCCTTTGGGTTAGCGATAGGGCCATATCGAACCGATGCCTTGTGCTGGTTAAGCTGCCACACACAGGGGTCTCAAGTGTCACTTCAAAAGTTAAGAAGTGCCTTGTAACTACATACAAAGTGAATAGTCCATATACAAGTACAAAAGAAGTCGTCAGTGCCAGTGGCAAGCACTCATGTACTTGACAGGCAATTGTATTTAGACATAATAACCATTCACAGCGTTATTAACCCTTTCAGGCCTGAATTTAATATTGTCATCTTCATCCACTACAAGACTACATTGCTGTTGCAATTCCCGACTTGTAGTGAATGAAGATGATTTGATGTGGTTTAAAAATTGAAGGCTATTATAATGTATTGGTAAACGTGTTTAATGGAAATTTCGATCTAAAACCCTTCATTGTAGGAAAATTGAGTCTGTTTTCATGGATGTAAAATGATGCTTAAATGCATCGTGAGGGCTTAAAGGGTTAAATTGCGCTGTCGTTTCTGTTGACGTGTGTTTAGAATAATGCTGATTTCACTGATAGGAGAAATAATAAACGTCAGTACCTAAATCCGGAGCTGAATCATCCAATTGTAAATTATCTGGCAGTTAACACTGCATGGTTCCTCTAATATAACTTCAAAACAATATACACAATTTTGATAAGGTAATTAAAACTATGTCCATAAAAGTTAAATATATAGACCGAAAGTCAATTCTTTTCTGCACTACAAACATACATAAAATACTAGAGTTTTCTTAAAATAGGTAAAATACAAAATTATTGTTAGTTGTACGAGCTATTCTCATTTATTCTTCACATTTTAGAATATAGCCTATATAAGATTTAGGTCAAATAATTATACTTTAAAAATAAAAATATCATTTTTAAGATGTGCACTTAATATCTAATTATTAAATACTAGATTATTTGTGAATGGTTCAGAATTAGGACCATTTATTTTAAAGAATTATTTATTTATATCGCTAAGGGGATATTTTCTTGGTTTCTCAAATTAAAGAAGTTACATAGAATTTGGGGTGTATGTTGAATTTGCTATGACTCAAATTGTGTACATGTCCCATACAAATAGAAAAAAATCTCAGAATTAAAGAAGAAGCTATGCAGATATACTTTATGACAAAATGTAGCCATGTTCTAACAAACGCTTGGCATTTGTTTCAAAAGGTAATGTTTTACATACTTTGTATCTCAATTTGGCTGATTTTAAAATAGGGGCACAGTAATGCCTTAGGTTTAACATTTTGATAAAAAATTTACCAATAGGGAAGAATAATCGTTGAAATATTTTGGATGTTGCACAAGACAGTAGAATGATTATTGAGCTAGAGACATAGCTAAATAAGATTCTTAACCCTAACTAAAATGAGCGGATTTCAGTTTTAAAAGAATAGTGTTATAAAATGTTACCCTCTAGAGCGCTGCCTCCTTTTCTAAATTAAAACCAAGAAAGAAAGTACTTAAATTTCTACTTTGATTTTGTGGGAATATTATAAAAATCCAACACATATAACGTGTTGATTCAGTTATTCCACATTGAAACTAAACTGAATGAGCTGAAAATAACACTTACATTTTCTTTAATAGGATACCTGGAGTGATATACATGTACATGTATGTATACATGTACTAAACTGTTGACGATAGTGTTCCTGTTCGATAGAAATGGATTTATTTAATTATTATAAATATACATATTTATTAATAAATTATTTTTTTATTTTTTTATTTATTAGTTGATAAATTTAATAATTTATAAATTAAAAAAATTATAAATTTATAAATTTAAAATTTCGTAATTTATAAATTTATTAATTTATAAATTTATGAATTTATATATTTATAAATTTATAAATTTATACATTTATTGATTTAATAATTTGTTAATCTACTAATTTATTAATTTACTAATTTGTTATTTAATTGATTTTGTTTGTTTGTTTGTTTGTTTGTTTGTTTGTTTGTTTGTTTGTTTGTTTGTTTGTTTGTTTGTTTGTTTGTTTGTTTGTTTGTTTGTTTGTTTGTTTGTTTGTTTGTTTGTTTGTTTGTTTGTTTGTTTGTTTGTTTGTTTGTTTGTTTGTTTGTTTGTTTGTTTGTTTGTTTAATTTTTTTTTTTTTTTTTTTTTTTGAATTTTGTCATTCCCGTTTGGCATGTTTATTCAGTTTGAAGTGCAAATGTTTGATCTCATTGTAAAAACATAATAATTCAGTTTAAGTTGGGGGTCAGAAGCGCAAATAATCTATAGTAAAATTTTAAATATTTAATTGCACGCTCGCATTAATACAAAATAAATTCCACAATTAATGGTTCCATTGAAGAGTACACAACCACGTAAGCCCCCTGAGCTTTAATTTTATATTGTAATTTTATATTCTACCATGGGTAATATACAAAAGAAGGCCATTTGTATTACAATCTTATTGTCATAACCCTTACACCGAGAAGAACGAGTCTAGTCGTTTTAAATACGCTTTATTTGCCCATAATTCGATGTTATTGGGAAAGAAATGCATGACTAAAAAATAATATTTGCACATTTTTGGTCTGAAGCTAAACAAATATAAATAATTTTCACCCAAACTTGGGTGAAAATTTAAATCATTTAATGGTGTTAGGGGTTCATTAGTATTTATAATTGATAAACATGCACAATATCAAATATCTATAGTGGCGTACATTAAAGTGAATGACACGCATAACTAATGGCGAAGCTGTCAGAATTCCAACCACAAAGTGCCGACAGCTTATAATAACGCATTGGGAATATGTGAATGACAGTAATTATAGCCTTTAGATTTTACAGTAGACAGGTTATCGTCAAATCATCAATTTTATCTCTCCTAATGACAGAAACCAACTCGTAGGCACGTCAAAGTAAATCAATCGGATTAAGTCAATAGGTTGATATCAACGAGAAAAATGTGACGATTGGGTGGCTGCGATACAAAAGGTTTTCACGCTATGAATTTCTCAGACAAGCACGATGCCTTCAATGATAAAATATGACTAGGTATAGTGACGCTTCAAGCCATGTTAACCGTTTCACCGCTAAAAACGATTCTAGTCGTTTCAAGTATGTTTTATCAGCAGTTTGAATCACAGTTATTGGGAGTAACTGTATCTGAAAATGTGTGCTCTCAAACTAAACAAATATGAGTAATGTTCAACCACTTTAAAACTGGTCCTGAAGCCACATGATGATGACATGTGATATAAAAACAGTATGATATGTACAACATTTCAGATATATATTATTCAACCTCTAGAACGTCGGAAGCGTTAGGCTTTTGGTACGACTCCTTTTGACACGTCTTCTTTCAACATTTCCTTCAATTTAATATATTGTGGGCTGGATATAAAAATGAAATGAAATGAATCGGGCTTTAGGCCACCTTTGTGCACATATAGGCTAAACTGGGCCAGGAGAACCTCCTGAGGATGGTGAGATTATTGAGATGACACTGTCCTCCAGACACAGGATTCGAAATTCGAGCCCTGGCGGTCTGAGGCCGAGCACGCTACCTCTCGGTCACGGAGGCTCCCCACAATACTGACTTTCACATGTGGATGGGGAAGAAACATTTTTGCTTCTTTCAAACCGCCGAGACCAGGAACCGAACCCCGAACTCTGGCGTGAAAGGCAGCGGTGCTAACCACTACCCTAGGGCCCCCGCCCTGTGGGCTGGATATAGTCCCGGGATATAGACCCGAATTAAAGGCGTTGAGCGCATTAGTTCGCTTGTGACAGTAATATAAACTAGAGGTGAATTGTGACTTTTCAAGTAACAGTAATGCTTGGATTAAATTTTGGCGACAATTTTGTTGCGCTATTTTATTATGACAGATTGCTTGAAATTATGAGTTTTTTGGCAGCCATTTTGAATTAGACTTTTAGACTTCAGTTTTCAGACTTCAGACTTTCAGACATCAGAAGTCCCCACTGAGCTTTTGTACTTTTAAATAGATATATATTTTTTTGTCAATTGAAATCATATGCAAAGCATCCAGTACACACATTGACTTGTGTCTTTGTCGACTTAGTGTTATATCACTGACCGTGACGCATGCTCAACATTAAAACAATATTGAGTCGACGTTTTGTTATTAAATGGAATAGCAACTGTTATTTTAGTTGTCAAATGTATCATTTAAAAAGTTTCTTCTGTCCATATCAAAAACGCAATATTGGTTCAATACGGGTCACTGTCTGCGAAGCTGGCCCGGCATTAAACATTACTGAATAAATGTATTTTAATTAGTTTAACAGAAGGTCCCTGTTGACTGGTCAAGAATGAAATAAATGGGGCCTCGTCCGTCATGTACATCATTGAACCGACATCGATCCAGAAGAACAGCTGTGAAATCTTGAAAAAGAAATAGCAGAAAACTTCAATAACTAAGGATTATTGTGCCCAGGTTTGAAGTCGATTGGATAAAACCTCAAGGAGACATAGCCCATCAAAATTTGACATTAATTCACAAAGTGATCCAGACAATCCTGAATAAATGCGGACGAACAACTGGGAATTCCTAAAAAAATATATATATCACACCTCCACAATACCTAAGGATCATTGTGCCAAGGTTTAAATTTGATTAGATGAAAGCACTCCAACTGTTGGAGATAGAGGAAGACAAGCTAGAAGAAAACATAGTAATATTGACATAATAGAAGGCTAAGTCTCTTTATAACTTCTACCACTTTAAAGGGGGGGGGGGTCCAATTGAAATATTATGGGAGCTGTGTACTCTAAGTGTACTAGTGTGGTGCCTCAAGTTGTGCTGTGGTGAAATAAAAGAATACAAATCTTCCAATGTCTATTTAATTCAATTGTAAAGTAGGGTTTATGATATATTTAATACAAGATCTTGGTAATCCCATGACAAACTTACTCATAAGTTCGCTATTATTTCTGTTTATCGTACATACTGTTTAACATACCTCCTATAACCAAGAATTACTTGCTGTGGCGCAATAGTGAACTTTAGAATCACCTACATGAACATTGATTTGAGTTTGTATGTATATGCTTTGTAAGTTTATTTAGTCTACTTTTTTATATCTTATATTTGTGACGATTGCCACACTGATATATTTATGTGCCTTGATCTATCAGGTATAGGTTGCCATTATATCATTCTGAACTTCACAACTCGCTTCGCGCTTACAGGTTCGTAAAAATGTAGTATAATTGTCTGAATAACAAAAAAATAGTGACTGTTCTATCACATATGAAAAAAAATGAAAAAAGTCTGAGCATAAGCATAAGAAGCTCATAGACATCAATATAATAAAACTGTCATTCATTTAACCTCTCCTTTTAAATCGTTTAATCTTTGAATAGAAGTATCATTACAAACTAGCAGATTACAACAAATAATTATATAATATAATACTAGCGAAAGAAAACGATTAGTTTTGTGTAGGCCTATGTAAATGTAAACCAAGTGAGCGGAATCCATTAGCAAATATTTGTATCCTCAAGGCAAATAGATATTATCAACCACACCATTGTTGTGTAATATTTATCCATACTATTTTTTTTAACACAAATCCAAAATCGCAGAGGTGACATACATTCTGATAATGTTAATGTTGTTGACGTGCCAAGAAACATTTGCTACAAGATTCAATCATGATTATAGTTTATGCACACTTCCTTTTTATATTTAAATTATACTTTTTTGGGGGTGTAAATGTTGAACCCTTGAACATTTTACACTTTTATTGAATGATGAATATCAACTGAAGGGGTAAGAGTTTTAAAAATAAGCGCTACTTAAATATTCCAGTTCAACAAGCCATAAATGTAAACCAGGTAAATCATCATGCAAATATACTCAACTTATATAATCATCAATTTGAACATTACCTGCATTTCAGGCTGGAGGATACTACCAAGAGGAGGAGGGGGAGAAGAAGGAGGAGGAGGAGGAGGAGGAAGAAGAGGAGGAGAAGAAAAGGAGGAGGAGGATGAAGAGGAGGAGGAGGAAGAGGAGGAGGAAGAGGAAGAGGAGGAAGAAGAGGAGGAGGAGAAGAAGAAGGAGGAGGAGGAGGAGGAGGAGGAGGAGGAGGAAGAGGAAGAAGAGGAGGAAGAGGAAGAAGAGGAGGAGGAGAAGAAGGAGGAGGAGGAGGAGGAGGAAGAGGAGGAAGAGGAAGAGGAGGAGGAAGAGGAGGAGGAGGAAGAGGAGGAGGAAGAGGAAGAGGAGGAAGAAGAGGAGGAGGAGAAGAAGAAGGAGGAGGAGGAGGAGGAGGAGGAGGAGGAGGAAGAGGAAGAAGAGGAGGAAGAGGAAGAAGAGGAGGAGGAGAAGAAGGAGGAGGAGGAGGAGGAGGAAGAGGAGGAAGAGGAAGAGGAGGAGGAAGAGGAGGAGGAGGAGGAGGAAGAGGAGGAGGAGGAGGAGGAGGAAGAGGAGGAAGAGGAAGAGGAGGAGGAAGAGGAGGAGGAGGAGGAGGAAGAGGAGGAGGAGGAGGGAAAGAGGAGGAGAAGGAGGAGGAGGAGGAAGAGGAGGAGGAGGAAGAAGAGGAGGAGGAGAAGAAGGAGGAGGAGGAGGAAGAGGAGGAGGAAAAGGAGGAGAAAGAAAAGGAGGAAGAGAAGGAGGAAGAGGAAGAGGAGGAAGAGGATGGAGAGGAGGAGAAGGAGGAGGAGGAGAGGAGGAGGAGGAGGAGGAGGAGGAGGAGAAAGAAGAAGAGGAGGAGGAGGAGGAGGAGGAAGAGGAGGAGGATGAGGAGGAGGAGAAAAAGGAGGAGAAATAGGAGGAGAAGGAGGAGGGGGAGCATGAGGATTTTTCATTTATTCATTCATTCATTCATTCATTTATTCATTCATTCATTCATTCATTCATTTATAGGCCTATATACTACCAAACTCGGAAAATGTGCACCTCGGTTGTCTATCAGGAAGACGACAAATCGACTGTTAATCCGACCTTTTATCTACTGTTATCCACATTAGCCAATCTAATCTATCAGAGGCATCTACTAAGTCACGAGTTTGATCCAAACAATAATAGATATTATATTTCTTGGTGATCGGAATCAGAAACGTGTAAGTCTGTAATTATTTGTAACCTCAAGCACTAATGTTCTGTAATCTCTGTGATATTTTAAGCACAAGGTTTCGATTGTAATACAAAATCCCTCTCCGGCCAAGTTGTGCGACAGTGCAGTTGATCTAACACTTAACTCTTTAAGTGCTTCATTACTACTTAACATTTTCCTTTCATTTGAAGTTGGCATTGCTCACGCAATTGCCAACTTCAAATGAAAGGAAAATACCTCCTCACTTAAAAATTAAACCTGCTAAATTTCACAATGGGGGCTTTACTCAAGATTTATACATGCATATTTGTTCAATTTCTGTCAAATTTTAGTTGTGGAAAAACAGTATGAATGCGCTTAAAAGCGTCGCCCGCACTCAAAGGGCTAAGAGTGATTTTATACATGACAATTTATATAATTAATGTATTTCATGATCTGCATAATCAACATATCAATCGGATTGCGAGTATAACCAATGCGAGTTTGAATCGTGCTGTTTGATGCAGATTAACAAAGCAAATTTAAATCTGCTTTACACACTGCTACTTTTTATACTTTATATTTTGTTAAATTATTATATGCTATGATTCACCACTTATATCCAGATTGTTTTTTCATTTTTCAGAAAAGGTGACGATGAATCCAAGAACTAAGAAGTCAGACTACTTCTATTTTTTAAGTTCACATAGCGTCTTGTAAGCAGAGACGCATGGTTTGTACACCTGTATAGATAGTCGGGGCTGTCGCTACGGAGAAGGTAATTCAGGAGCATTAGGTAAAATATTGGACAAGAACGCAAATAACTCAATGAAAGCTATTTTTCTGCAATGATCCCAAATGTAGTTAGGAACATTCTGACATGTTTGGGACATTGGAATTTTTTTTTTTGGCAAAAGCGGTAAAAGTGTAAGATGTTACTCTTTTAATAAATGATTGTCGGCATTTTTCTTTTTTATGGGGGGGGGGGAGGGGGGAGGTAATTTAAGGATACTGGTCATGGAGGTTATCAAGGGTTATTAAACAAATACAATTAAATGATATATGTATATAAATATGCAATATCGGAGCTGACCATGTTAATTAAATTGTTAGTGTGATGCACCAACTGATAATGCGTGACATTAATATAACAAATATCGATGGGCTATTCCAGGTCATCTAAGGTAATTTATAAAAATGACATATAAGAGTGAAGGATGGTTTGATACATGTCGTGTGACCACTCAAAATGTGAGGCACAAAATGCAAATATGTGACATGAAATAACTATTATTATGAGGAAATGTCATTACGTGGTCAATTAAGGGCATACAAAATGATCTGAACTGAAGGCAGATGAATTACGTTACTTGCGGATATTACAAAATTGCGTTTATTTTTCCCGCCCTACAGCTCTTCGGCGGTTCGGCTCCCTGTTGATAAACCTGTTTTGGCCTGGATTGTGCCACATGATCATGGAACGGATATGTGGGTATCTTAGCTCGGTCCTCTGGGGCTTAGGCGCCATAGAAACTTAATTGATTGATTGAATTATTATATTATATTCATTTATCTAAAGCTGGCATTGCAGGCTACAAATACGGTGAAATGTACGAACGCTGTTACGCTTAAAAACTAAAGCTTTTAGGATTGGTGATTCATACCCAGCGAGCACAAAACATTTGTATAACATTTGTACTACGTCGGCCCAACGTTTTCGACGCTGGTCTAGCATTGTACAAATGCTGTACAATTGTTTTGTGTTTGCTAGGTATGCACCTGTACACTCCATATCCAGCTTATTTTGAGCAAGTATGTCTCATTCCGGACGAGATTGGCAGCTTTGCCTAACCCCTTACCTACTGATCACGACTATTGTCGTTTTAAGCCTGTTTTATTATTGTCGATCAAATCACTGATATTGGGAATGAAGTGGTGTTTAAACATCAAGATGTGTAAATGTTTGGACTCAAACTAAGCAAATAACTATTAATAATTTTCCCCTACTTGAAGTGGGTGAAGATTTAAATAAATTAACTTAGCAGATAAAGGTTAAAGGGACTGGCTCAGGCTGAAATCATAAAAAAATCGGTGATTTTATTTGGCTTCTTAATAAGACCATATTATGTAAACATGTCCATAGACTAGAACTGCAAAAGTTGTTTAATTTTTGTGCTGCGCATTCACCAGTTAGGCTAGATATAAAGATGAAATTCCTGATTTTTAATTATTGACAACCATGTCAAAAATAAGAAATACGGGAATTTCGTCTCTATATCTAGCCTAACTGATAAATAAACAGCACAAAAATTAAAAGAAAAATTGCAGTTCTAGTCTATGGACATGTTTACATCATATGGTCATATTAAGAAGCCAAAATAAAATCACCGATTTTTTGCTGATTTTAGTCCCTTTAACAAACTACACATATTTCCGTGCGAAATTTATGAAATATCAACACTACCTAAATAGTGCCAAAAGCTTATAGTATTAAGGAGTTTAGGTTAGGACATGTAGACCCCTAAAGGCCAGTTTATACCAGACATACGACACCCGACAACACCTGACGGCACCCGACGAAAGTCGGGATTGGTCTTTCTTGGTGTTGACTCTTTGGTGTTGACTTGATTCCATGAAAATGGTCACGTCGTAGATAGATGCTTATCTTACCCGCGTAGAATGGCTCGTTGTGGCCAAAGACGGTCTTGAATTTTAGGTCGATTTTAATCGCGTCGTAAGTCGTCTTTTTGTTGTATATTCAGGCCTTCAGCCCTTACAACGCTGAACCAAAAGGTGTTCTTCGATCTCAGTTAGCTCTTTCCGTTTCAATTGGATACCTAAGTTATGGGTCTAGGTCCATTATAATGCTATAAACTCTTTCAGTTGCGAGATCGAGTTTAGACGTCAGAATCTGACGTCCAAAGCCGATCCCTGCTCTGTAAGGTTTAAGCACCTGTTAAAGTCCACTAGGTTTCGATTTCGAGTTTAAGTCTGCTATTTGTATATCCTGGTATTTAATTTAAAATCTCCATGATGTAATAAGGACACAGATTATGGCATTCACAGAATAGATAGAAACACAAGCCACACGTATTGCAATGTGCTCAAACACAGCCCGACAACAAGATATATTCGCTCAGTGATGGCACAGCATTTAGACAGTGTTGATTCAACGACTTGAGAGCTTTTAACGACTTCAGTTTCCAACTCGAAGAAACAAGTTATTACTTCGTGGGAAGTTTTGTCGTCAGTAGATTTTCTTGCTCTTTTCATGTGACGAAGAGCATATTTTGCCCAAATAGGGAAATAATGCCTATGAATAGCCATATATATTCTTAACATTCCACAGAGCAGGAGAACATGGATAGAGATATATAAAGATCCAAATCCACCCCCATGTGTGGGAGCATTTGGACATGGCTGGGGCGCAGATGGTACATAATTAAAAATCAACAACAAGAAGCCTGAAAATCAACGTTTTTATTCATTAGAAAACGTGTGGGTAAAATTAACTGCTACTTTCCCCTAGCTGTGGTAGGCATTCAAAATTATGCTTCGAGACATATTGTGGGTTTAAAGGGTTTTAAAATGCTAATCGCGTCTATCCCCGTTTCTGGTCGTGTTTGTCCTTAAAAAATGTGTGCATTAAATTGTCAAAAAATGACATGTATTCGTATTCAAATTGTACACATTTAAGTATTTTTACCCACTTGAAGTTGTGGCTCGCGATAGCGAGGCACAACTTCAAGTCGGTATAAAAATTATTTTATAACATAGCGCTCTAAGGGTTAACTACATTAATATTGACCTCGAATGACAATCAAGTCTGAAAAATCCAGGCACAAACATTGAACTGGTGTTTAAATCTCATAGAATGCAGAGTCATTTAGTTCGCTTGTGTCATTTATATTGTTTTATCTTTCAAATTGAGCATCTCAATTTAAAACTTGTGTGGGTGTTTATTTAAATCTCATATAACGCTGAGTCATTTAGGTCACTTGTGTCATTCATATTGTTTTCACTTTCAAATTGAGCATCTCAAATCAGAACTTGGGTTGGTGTTTATTTAAATCTCATATAATGCAGAGTCATTTAGTTCACTTGTGTCATTTATGTTGTTTTATCTTTCAAATTGAGCACCTCAAATCAGAACTTGGGTTGGTGTTTATTTAAATCTCATATAATGCAGTGTCATTTAGTTCACTTGTGTCATTTATGTTGTTTTATCTTTCAAATTGAGCACCTCAAATCAGAACTTGGGTTGGTGTTTATTTAAATCTCATATAATGCAGTGTCATTTAGTTCACTTGTGTCATTTATGTTATTTTATCTTTCAAATTGAGCACCTCAATTCGGAACTTGGGCTGGTGTTTGAACCTGTCGTATATGAGGGAATGCACACTGTCCATGGACAGCCTGCGAGACACACTGCGAGGTCTTTCGGGTCTTTGAGACTGGGTCTCCGGTTCCGGTTGATCAGGTCGGGTCTCGGGCTCTGGGGGTTTGGTCTGCTCCGGTTTGCGAGACTTGTCGGGCCAAGCATGTCTGGATTTAGGCGGTCTGTAGAAAAATAGAACACATTATGATACATAATAGGTTGTAATAGGTAATAGGTTGTGTGATAGGAGAGATATTTTAGAAAATAACCCTGAATTAGACTTAGACTGTCTATTTATCTAATTGAAGCAACATTTGTTTGTAAAAATATCATCGCAATCAGTAGAACTATATGCTATAATGTTAGTTAAAAACGCGCATTGCGTTGTATGGAATTATTTATATGACATTATGTTTTATGACTTAGACTCTTTTATTTGTCATACATTTTTGTACATAATGGAATATGTATGGGTTGTAGGGTGGCTTTGCAGCGCGGAACACGAATGGTAATGTACGTACTTGGGCTTGAAGCAGCACCAGTCTTTTCTGTAGCAGACAAACACGGACACGGCCACACAGAGAGTCAAGAACACCAGGCAGACGCAGCCAAGCGTGACCAGGCCAGGGATCGTCTCTATGATCCAGATGGGATATGTCGGCTCCACTTTGATGGGATTATATGGATCAAAGGCGGCGGAGTCCAGAGCACTGCTAGGTGTGCCTGTAAAATCAACAGTCCATCCTGAATAATATACACAGGGTAATATACACTTGTGCCAGCGTCGTAGATGGTGGACCAACATTAAGCGTTGGATAAGCGATTGTTTAAATACTGGGGCTGAATAATAATATACCCAGCGAACGCTATTGCTGGTTTTATGTTGGTTCACCATCTGCGACGTTCTGTCCTTTCTGAGTAGACTTTATAACATTTAAACCCCACAGCACTGACGTCGACTACAGATATTATATAAAAGAAACATTCTCTTATTCTTGTATATTGGTAATGTTCGCACTCTGAAAAACTAATGCTCTCACTCTAGAAAAAATTAACATTCGCGCTGGAAAACCTTACTGTTTGCGCTAGAAAACTTTGACGTTTTCGCTAGAAAACCTTACTGTTTTCGCTAGAAAATTTTAGCGTTAGCGCTAGAAAACCTAGTGTTTGTGCTAGAGAAGCTTTTTTCTAGAGTGCGAACTTTGAAATTATAACAAGAACGGTAGAATGACCCTTTTGAGCTTTCATACAGTGATTTACTAGCATTACGTTATAAGTTATCAACCCTTTAACCGCCAAATTATTCAATTGAAATATTCACCCACTTGAAGTTGTGTCTCACTAAAGCGATCCACAACTTCAAGTGAGTGAAAATTATTCAGATTTGTAAAAAATGAGGTCAACCATTTTCAAATCTTACTCATTGATGTCGCGTTTTATAATTAACATGTTTAAAAGCTGATATCTCATGTGCTAATAAAATCTTAAAAACACGACTATAATCGGTACCGGCGGTTACTAAAGGGTTAGAGGTGAAATGTCCTAAATTTAAAAATACTGATGAGCGTGGGGACTTGGATTTCACAAAGCCAAGTATTGTTCAGTAATCTGAAGTTGTGGATCCCTGCAACGAGACAAAATGAAATGAATCGGGCTTTAGGCCACCTTTGTGCACATATAGGCTAAACTGGGCCAGGAGAACCTCCTGAGGATGGTGAGATGATTGAGATGACACTGTCCTCCAGACACATGATTCGAAATTCGAGCCCTGGCGGTCTGAGGCCGAGCACGCTACCTCTCGGTCACGGAGGCTCCCCACAATACTAACTTTCACACGTGGATGGGGAAGAAACGATTTTGTTTCTTTCAAACCGCCGAGACCGGGAACCGAACCCCGGACTCTGGCGTGAAAGGCAGCGGTGCTAACCACTACCCTAGGGCCCCCGCCCCCCTGCAACGAGACACAGCCCAGTAAACGCAAAACACTTGTATAACATTTGTAAGATTAAAAAAAAAAAAAAACATTATTGTACATTAGAGCACAGTAAATCCAGTTGTACCCCTGACCAATTGACGCCGGCTATTCCAACCGCATCATATAATCAGTTGTTCCCATCGCACGAACCGATATCTGACATTTGATCAATTTCTGCCAACATGTTGAAAACAAGTTAGACAACGGCTGTATGTGTTTCCCGCAACATGTATAGAATAATAGTCTTAAAACTGCTGTGCAAAATCAAAATGTCTTTTGGCTTTGCACGTCTTTATACATAACCGAATACTAACCGAAAAAGTCCTTTCTTAGCTCGTCGAGCAGTTTGTTACGGTGAACGAAACATTTGGGTTGATCCAGATTGGAGTAGCTGTATGTGCGGTCATCACACAGAGCGTACACTGTGACAACGGTCCTGTACAACGAAAAAGAATAATTACCACCAGAGAAAAATGAAATGAATCGGGCTTTAGGCCACCTTTGTGCACATATAGGCTAAACTGGGCCAGGATAACCTCTTGAGGATGGTGAGATGATTGAGATGACACTGTCCTCCAGACACAGGATTCGAAATTCGAGCCCTGGCGATCTGAGGTCGAGCACGCTACCTCTCGGTCACGGAGGCTCCCCACAAGACTGACTTTCACACGTGGATGGGGAAGAAACATTTTTTGTTTCTTTCAAACCGCCGTGACCGGGAACCGAACCCCGAACTCTGGCGTGAAAGGCAGCGGTGCTAACCACTACCCTAGGGCCTCAGCCCATTACTACCAGAGACTACCCAGCAAACACGATACGTTAAACCATGGTAAACCAATGCCGGGATTTAATGTTGGGCCGACGTCGGAGACGGCGGGCCAACATTAAATCGGCATTGGTTTAACATATCGTGCTTGCCGGAATATTCACTAGTTAAATGGCTTAACTAGCTCTAGCATAATAAGGTTCAATGTCTTGCTGGGTTATTTATTATCACCCACCTGTCTGTGCTGACTGTGTAGCCCTCCATTTTAAAAAACCAAGGATCCAGAAGATCTCGAAGGGCTGTCAGGAATCCCGTCTGTATGGACGTCTTGTTAAACTCCCCGCTCTGGATCTGCAGCGTGATGTCTATAAGGTACTTTCTGGGGTCGTAGGTGTCAATTCTGGCCACCAGCGGACTACAAACACATACATTTATAATTAAAATTATCTACAGTTACACAATTAATATTAACCCTTTGACTTCCAGGCCGGAGTGCATGCCAGGATCCAGATATACTGGTGTAGGAGTTCTATTTTTCGTCATTTGAAGCTGGAATTGCTAACGCAATTTCCAGCTTCAAATGACGGAAAATACATAAATGTAGTATATATTTGACGAAAATTTGTGTCATTTTATGGTTACGTTCATTGACGAATGACGACGGAAATTTCCGTCATGTATGGTAGTGAAAAGGTTAAATGCACTGGCAATTTTGCACAATATATGTATAATAAATCTTAATGCGCTACGCAATACCGCCCCCCCCCCCCGGCTTGAAGTTGTTTGTCGCCATAGTGAAATACAACTTCAAGTGGGTTCAAATTCCTCATATTAATAATAATTTGTGACCAAACATTTGCGAATCATGATGTTTAAACACATATATTTCATTCACAATAAATGTAATTTAACCTGTTAACCCTTTGACTTCCAGGCCGGGGTGCATGCCAGGATCCAGATATACTGGTGTACGAGTTCTATTTTTCGTCATTTGAAGCTGGAATTGCTAACGCAATTTCCAGCTTCAAATGACGAAAAATACATAAATGTAGTATATATTTGAAGAAAATTTGTGTCATTTTATATTTACGTTCATTGACGAATGACGACGGAAATTTCCGTCATGTATGGTAGTGAAAAGGTTAATTAAACAGATTTAAAATGACTATTGTCGTCCCTAGCGGTGTAAGGGTCAAGGGCACATAATTATTTTCTAGAAAATGTCTCGCAAAGCCCTCTCAGAATGATCATACCCGTCAGGTACTAGTACCTGGTTGAATGATGCAGCTGCTGTTCACAGCATTGCGGATGCCTACCCAGCAAACACGACACATCCACCAAATGTTTGACCAATGTTGGTCCAACGTCGTAGACGGTGGGCCAACATTGGTTGAACATTGGGTAAATGTGTCATATTTACTGGTATAGTTGATCAATTGGTGATAATTATGTTTATAAAGGCGGAATCAATCAATCACATTTGAGTGATCGAGTCACTTCTAGGTTGACCCATCAACTGCTTAAAGACTTACACCTCAGATATATATAGGTATAACCCTTACAACGCTGAAATATTTCTGTCTAAACCTTTTTTCAATTAAAAATCGTCATAAATATTATCTTAGTCAGCTCTTTCTGCTTCATCAAACTACATATGTCATGGCCTGTATAAATCTGCCATTTTTTCAGTGTGAGGATCGTCTTTGGACGTCAGAAGCTGACGTCTGTAGACGTCAGATTGACGTCTGTAGACGTCAGATTCTGACGTTTAAAATCGGTCGCCGCTCTGGAAGAGTTAAAGACTTACACTATAAATTATCTTAATTGTCTCACTAATTACGATCAATTACATCCCGAAAGCTGGTAAATCACGAAAGGTCCCACCCATTGGAATTTTGCTCAGGTGGTTGGGCCCACAACGGGCCCAATTCATGTAGATGAGGCTATTAAGTAAATCAAGACAATCTATCTATTTAATTATATAGGGACTTATTTTATATTTATTGTCTTCATAAACTTACGTGGACATACGATTGGGCACACTGTTGTCATAGGCGAGCGCAAACAGTAGATATGTAAAGCCGTGTTTGAGGTCATCTTCAATCTGAAGCAAACCACTGGTGGAATGTAAACTAAAATCTTCTTCTGGTTTGATTAAAGCGTACGTCAGGAAATCTGAAAATGTATGAAGTTCATAGGTGACTGATATACTTCATTCTAACTATTTATTTTTAGGCTGCAGGAGCCCATCCCACAAAGAATCTTAAAGTTAAGATCATCTTAACTTTCTCTTATTTGCATTAAAAAGTTAAGATGATCTAACCTTTTTAAAGCTAATAAGAGAAAGTTAAGATGATCTTAGCTTTAAGATTCTTTGTGTGATGGGCCCCTGATTTCTTGAGAGCGAGAGCCTAAGATTTACTAAGCTGTAGTAATGGAGTTTGTCATTCCAAACATTTGTCATTTCCGATATTTTTCCACTATCGTAAATGTCCCCATGTTGAGGGAACGAAACTCGTTACTGGTAGAACATATAGTTTATATTTAAATCTCATGTATCATTATCCAGACTATTATAAGACAGTAGCTGTGTAGGACACATAACATGTCCACGTCGAAATTTCTCTTTTATTAACTGTGCTTATCAGCATTTTTATCATCAGAAAGAGTTTTAGTCAAAAGTCTTCCCGCCTTAGTGTGTATGTAGCCTTTAAAACACACCACTACATTATTTTCTTTGTCCAACCACTACATTCTAAGCCGGGAATGGAGAGTTATCGTTGACCAAGTACAGACCAATTATCATGGTACGCCTATGGTTCTATAATCAATCAGGTGTGACCGAGCTGTTTATTATGAGGGATCCTCATTCTGGTCGGATATGTTTTAAGACAGGTAAAACTCCCGGAGCTCTACATTCTTAGCTGTGAAAAAGGCCGAGGCCTTTTTCACAGCTAAGAATGTAGAGCTCCTCGGGCTTTATCCTATACGTATACATGGTATACAATTGAGTAGGGTTGAGTAGGCGTACTCACGAGGGGAGACGTCGAGATCGTCATCTGTGGCCTGTACTGTCATGACGTCAGAACCCACAAGGCTATCCTGCCTGAACTCCATGTTGTAGAAGCACCGAGGGGCAGCGTCGTATGGTTCGTCTGCGGCCCTGTATCGGATATGGAACAAAATAAATATATTGTTGTATAATTTTTTTTTTATTTGAAGTCAGCATAAATCTCTTAGTTAGCTCTTTCTGCTTCATTTGAATACCTATGTTATGGGTCTACGGCCATTATAAATAGTTTACTCTTACAGTGCGGGGACCGCCTTTAGATTCTGACGTCTAAAGTCGGTCGCCAAGCTGAAAAGCGTTAAGATAAGATAACTCAAGACGTTAAGCCAAGGCTGGTTCAATGTTGGTCCACCATCTATGACGTCGGCCCAACATTGAAACAATATTGCACGGATTTTGTGTTTTCTGGACGACACCGACTTAACCCTTTAACCGCCGGTGCCGCATATATTCAATTTTTACATTTTTATTAGCACATTACATATCAACTTTTAAACAGATTGAAGATAAAAAGTGACCATAATCAGCAAAAATTGAAATTTGTTCAGCTCCATTTTGTCAAATCTGAATAATTTTCACTCACTTGAAGTTGTGGATCGCGTCAGCGAGACACAACTTCGAGTGGGTGAAAATTATAATTGAATAATTTGGCGGTTAAAGCGTTGACATGACAAAAAACAGCCACAAGGAAATGTATTGAGCAATAACAGCCTACATGTACAGGGGTTTGACAACTATAATAAGAGAGATCCTAACCCCCTCCCCTTCGGTGGGGAGGGGGGGGGGGGGTTAGGACCTTTTTTTTTTAATTTTCAAACGGCTGTGCTACATGTCTAATATAACATGTACTAAAACCAGTCAGACATGAACCACCTCATGACGTCAAACACAATCTTCGCCCATTACTTTCTGGTTCAGATAAGTCGATCCCAGTGGGCTAAATCGTACTAATGAAGCAGCCATTAAACTAACACTTTATTTTAAAAGTGGAACGGATAATTACTTGCAGCAGACTACACGTAGTTCCAGAGATTAGGCGTTTGTAGTTCATCATAAAAATCAAGAGGTAAACGTACCTGTTGTTACAGACAAATACAGGGCGGTTGTCATTGATGTCGACGACAACAACAGTGGCAGTGGCAGTGCCAGTGTTACTCGGATCGCTAGCAGTAATGTCAAACGTAATGCTCGTAATCTGCTCGTAGTCTATTGGATGTTTGGTCGTAACTTCCCCTGTGTCCGGGTCAATCTGTGATAACAGGGTGTTTGTAATAGTACATTATTGAGTGTACAATAAAATGTTTGTACACACTCGCAATGATTATGCAAGATATACATGCATGTTACGTACACAATAAAATAGGTCGTTCTGATTCGAAGAGTATTTTGCATAGACGTGATAATAATGGATATTAAATGTATGGGGTTTTAAGCCACCTTTGTGATAAGCTGGGCCGGGAGAACCTCCTGAAGATGGTGAGATGAATGAGAAGACACTGCCCTCCGGAGACAGTTTTCAAAATTGGAGTCGTGGCGGTCTGAGGCGAGCACGCTACCTTTCGGTCACGAAGGCTCCCCACAATAGTGAATCATTACGAGTGAGCAGGGAAGAAACATTTTGTTTCTTTGAAACTTGAAGGCCAGAGTGGGGTTCGAACCAACAATCTTCCACTGCACCACTGGCCCCCGCCTATTCTGCTTTGAAAAGCCAGAAGACAGTATC
This sequence comes from Flabesymbios commensalis, assembly GCA_964017125.1. Taxonomy (NCBI): domain Eukaryota; kingdom Metazoa; phylum Annelida; class Polychaeta; order Terebellida; family Flabelligeridae; genus Flabesymbios; species Flabesymbios commensalis. Next base: position 12,187,382 of record OZ024917.1, read on the forward strand.
TTTTTACTTGTAAATTAAGCAGATACTGACTTTTGGCTTTGCGGGGATATTCGTTTGTTCTCAAACATGGAGTGAATGTAGTGCATGTTTGAACCCCTTAAAATTAATATACTGCATTATTGTTAAAAGTTACTCGCCCTCCTTGCTCGCACCTAGAATATACATAACCAGATTACCACCTCCGCGGCATAGCCATATTACCAATCACACAGGGCATAACCTCCGCGCGGGAGGGGTTGATAATATATGTCCAGGTTCATATTCTACTCCCAAGAAGTCTCCTTTAAATATAGTACATGAATCCCAGAGGTATTAAATACCAATAATGCCAGAGACTCACAATTGGCTATGATATATTACTCGTTCTGCAGAGAAATAGGCATATTTGATTCATGCACAACATACATACATATAATACTTTATATGCAATGATGTGATATTTTACCATTTTAGAAAAAACAGGAATGTTTGTAACATGTCTCTAATAACTCAACTCGAGTGGCCAGTGTTTTATCTGAAATATTCAGGTATTGTTTTATGTATATTGGGCGAGACAAAAATAAAATACTACTACTACTACTACTACTACTACTACTACTACTACTACTACTACTACTACTACTACTACTACTACTACTACTACTACTACTACTACTACTACTACTACTACTACTACTACTACTACTACTATTACTACTACTACTACTACACATCTTCCTGATAGCAAGGCTTGACCTCGGGGCCGTCAGGCCGTCGTCGGTCTGACGGCCTCGAGGTCAAGCCTTGCATTTGGGAAGATGGACATAGTTAAATAATTTTACACCCGCTGTTGCTATAGGTTATTATTCCGAAAAGATGCTTAAATACATTTATATTCCAATTTCATTTATAAAAGAAGCAAGTGTCATAGTGACCGTGTGAGTGTGGTAAGACTCAAGGTTTCCACATATTTGACCCTTTGGACGTTCAAATACATTGATGCAAACCATTTCAATTTAAAAAGCATCATAAATGTCTTAGTTAGCTCTTTCCGATTCATTTGAATACCTACGGTATGTGTCTACGGCGTTTATAAATATATAAAATTCTGATCGTGCGGTGATTGACTTTGGCGTCTACAGACGTCAGATTCTGACGGCTAAAGTCTATCACCGCACTGTGAGGGTTAACGTAATCAAAATATCATCATTGTTGACAAAAACATTATTTGGTTTCACCTGAAAGTAGTAGGACCCTCTTGGCTCTGGGGCGGCTCTATCCTGAATACCATATTTAAACTGGCCGAAATCTCCAGAATCGGCATCCGTGGCTGCTACGGTAAACAAGTAGATACCACCTAGACTGTTTTCTGTTGAAAATAATGTATAGACTATAAGATGTACCCCTATATCATATATACTATATATACATATTATTATATATATCTAACTGTCGGTGATTATCTTCATTCAAACCAGGGATTAAACCAAATATATTGTTAAAAAAGAACAGTAAACGTTTAAAAGTAACATTCCTTTTTTATGTATTTACCACTTAAAATAATTTCAAATAAATTATTGCCGTAGATGTTCAGTCTATCAAACTGTTCAATTTCGCAGATGTCCATTTTTTAAGATTCAAAATATTTTGGTTTTTAATTTTGCAGTAAAGTTCTTACAGATCATGATTTATTGTTTTGCAAAATTGTCAGATTTCATCAGAATCTATAAGAATTCAGTGATAACCCAAACAAACTATTTGTACACCTAATAAATGGTTCAATTTAAGCACAGAATTGGGCCTATTTTGTCGCCATCGGCACAGCGTTGGGCAGACAATCAGTGCTGCAGGTTAGGCCCAAAGCCCATACCTTCAATTTCAGTAACAGGGCATTTGTGGTATAAACTGTTGTATACTGCAGAACGTTTTTGTTTACATGGCAAAATACGACCTGGAAGTCTTTTCCAGTGCTTTTTAATTTGTTTATAATTTTTTTGTATTATATTTTAAGATCAGTAGGCTATATAACTTCATTTTAAATAATTACATTTTCAAAATTGACATGTCAACATATATAAACTGTCACCTAAAGAGGTGTCAATAAAACTAACCCACTGAGCCCACACCGTTTTTGCACTGTTAAAACAACGTCAATGACGTTGATCCAACGTCGCAACAACGTCGTCTGCCCAGTGGATAGTGGGAATATACACAGACATCGGTAAGTTCACTTATAAATCAGTAGACATCATGTTCTATTTAGTTTGAACAAACTCCACAACCACACAGTGTGGCATGGACATCGTTCAGCTATTGCCAACTAGTTCTATTCGCCATGGCCCAACATGGTCGACCATGGACATGGTTTTCAAATGGTATTTTATTGCCGACCCGTTTACTATGCATACTCGGCAATGAAAATGAAATAGCCACCCTTGGTCTTCAATTTACTTGTACATACCATGGCAGACCATGGTCTTCATCATAATGGTACGCCATGATCTTCAAACCCCCATACTTGTCTTGTCTATGACGTTTACTGCCGTGTAAAGCCAAAAGGCTAAGTGAGCAGATACTTAGGCCACTATGTTTAATTTCTCTGTTTTAGAAAAGAAAAATTCTAAAATCCAACGAGGGAGGGCGAAAAAAAACTTTTAAGAATAAAAAACAATAAACCTATTTTTGGAAAAGTTAATAAGGGCGACAAAATAAAAAAAAACCTGGGAAAGTTAATGAGGGCGACGAATTAAAAAAAAACTTTTGACCTATTTTATAAAAGTTAATGAGGGCGGTGAAAAAAAACAAGCAAAAAAATCATAGCTGGAAAAATATTTTTTATCTGTAGAAATGAAAAAAACCCATAGTGGCCTTACCTAGAACTGACGCTCCGTATGGACCTGTTGTGAACTGCGGGGTGTTGTCGTTGATGTCTGTTACAGTCACGTGGATTATTGCTGTGCTGACGGCGCCGTAAGAGTCACTGACCCTGAGAATCAGGTCAAAGTTCTTGTACTCCGGGTTGACATCCACGTCAATGCGTCCATTCAGATCGTCCAGCCAGAGAGTAACGTCACCACCCTGTGTACAGTCCGTGTCAGACCCGTCCGTGAAGACTGAGCTCCGGAATCTGTCCGATCCAACACCCGTGAGGATGGTGCACGTCAGTGGGTTGGGGTCATCTCCCGTTCTGACGTCTCTGTCCATGGGCGATAATGAAGGGTTAGAAAGCGTAAGTGAAAGTGTTGGAAGTGCGGGTACGTTGTGGCACGGACCTGCCTGCAAATATAATACAGGGTCATTTATAAGCCCGTTTCAACTGCCTCACAGCCTTGATACGAATAATTGTTCCTATGCTGATATAATGCTGGGTCAGCGTCACAGAATTCTGCATCGTATTTGTCGTATCAAGCGTGGTTTCTGCGCGGACTTATGTCTGGGAACATCCGCGTACCCTTGTCGAATACTTGAATAGCGGTTTGGGATCCCCGCCCATTCTGCTGTGAAATTTGCATCGGGACCAAGTTTTAGAATATTTAAAATTATCGGGTCTGCGTATACACTGTGTAACATCCGCGTTTGGTCCGGGAATGACCGCGTAACAGCCTCACCAGACGGCGTGGCTGTCCGAGGTGTCCAGCAAATACGCCCCGCAAGTGTTGAATACGGATAGTCCTTATTGCCTACGTGTTGCCAGTCATTAACAGTCACGTATATTATCTGGATAGTATTTACAACTGGTGGTGGACGGACGAGACAATACGGGCGAAAAAAGGGAAACAACTAATGAGGCCAAATATTCATAAAACCATTGTTAAAGAGATTAATCTGGTAGCATAATTATGGAGAGGCTTTAAATAGGTTCATTTACCATGAGAGCTTATGGACATGTTTCTGATATATAACTAAGGGGGCTACCATTTAATATCCAGGGGGGCGGCAGGGATATTTTTGAAATAAATAATTAAAGGCAGGAAGAAGGTGGAATAAATAATTTGAAGTCGATCCCATTTTAAATAAATAATTTGCTTTTAATTTAGTTGAAATAAATAATTTTTGGCATACCGGGTGTTATGTTTTAGCGTAATAAACTCCAACACTTTTCTAGACAATAATTAATTATGAAGTGTCTGAAGGTCGACCTCGGTTTTCAGTTTATAGTGTCTATATTGTATAGGCCGTATATATTCCACAATTTAGTATTATACGGCCTTTTGGCATGCTTAAAACAATACACTGACAATTAACGAGATGACTTGTTTATTATTCAATATATGTGAAACAAAGCATTGTTTTATTTTTTTTTGTAATGACTGCACTGTATGCATACATATTCATCTATACTGTAAGTAATATAAAACGGCCGATGCACTGGTTATATTAAATATCCGTTGTACACATGTAGACAGTGATTATGTCCAAATCAAACAATGTCATTGTACACTATCCATGTCATGCATGTTTAATACGTGTGCATACATGTGTACATGTCAAGTTTGTTGTTAATGTACTTCCACTGGAACAGTGGTTTCGTTTGGTTGTGGCAAATTATTTTCTTTCTAGATTGGCATAACATGTCTTTAATAGTGTTCTGCCTGCCATTTACACTTTTTGGATGACCGGTAAGTGTTGTCAGCTGCAGTTTTTGCCTCTTTTTAACTCCAGAAGCCAGTACATCGGCTGCTTTTGATAGCCGTTTCTTGTTGGTTTTAATGTTTAGTGTTTTCTTGCGTGTTGCCTCTTTGTTTTTCAGGGTAACAGAAGTTTTCTCTCCTCCTGATACAAGAAGTTTCTGCACGGACGATAGTTCATGCTGGCTAACACCCATCACTTTGTCAGCTTGTTTATCTGATTGGTCCAGAAGTATTCTTCTTCTTTCCGCCCATATTTGCCTTTGGCGTCATCAAGGCTCCTCTGTATGCCGAGTTTTGATTCCGTTGCATTCTGATGGATATGCTCTAGTTCGTCAATGTAGCTCGACAAAATACCTTGTTTTTGTCTAAAAATACTATCAGGGACGGACGCCATTTGGATGTTTCAGTTTTAATGTTCCAATGTCAGCAAATTGCTGCTGTGTAGATTGCAGCTTGTTCAAAATACACTGGTCCTTATAATATGCCGTCTCGTCTTTTATCTCATCTGGCTCACCGAACACCTGTAGCGCCACATATCGCATTCTTCTCTCTTTTGTAGCCCAGTCTTCAAGGCCAGACTTTGTGGCAAATCTCCACTTTGCACCTGCGCACATTTTCAATATAAATTCATTCGTCTTTCTCTGCTTGAAGTTGCGTGGAGAGACGTAGTATAGGCTGCCGTACTGCTTCATGAGCTCGGCATGGCTGACATCAACGACCATATGGCCAAAGGAACTTGATGGCATCTGCACTGTTTCTTTTTGCACAACTTTCTTCTGGACAGAGGGAGTGTTTTGTTTGTTTGTTGAAAAAGCGTTTTTTTCCAGTGGGAGCATCCCGATCTGGTCCAGATCTTTTCCCTCTATCAGCTTTAAGTGCTTTACTTTTTTCACTCCAAGTTACTCTCTGAAGATCGTTTCATAGTCTTCAAGGTCTTCTGCTTCAAGCCATTTAAGGAGTGATTCGTCTTCTTTGGGGAAACTTACTTGTTCTGCCATATTGAATACAGCTCAATTCCCGAAAAGACATAATTTATATAATTATATTATTCAAATAGTATCCATACATATACTAATGAAGTAATTATATTGCGCAGGATTTTAATAAAAAGGAGGTGCCGTGTGACCAGACAGGCAATCGGTTGAATACTGCATAAAATGTTCTTTATTTTTAAACCCTTTCAATGCGGGTGCCGGCCTTAGACAAGACGGTCCCCGCGCCGATAGAGTTAAAATAGGCTGTAGAACCATGCGATAGGTATTCAAATGAAGCAGAAATTTATAGAGCCATCAACATTAAATGACATTTATGATTATTTCAAATTGAAAAAAACCCTCTGGTCTCCATGGTACATACATAAATATTTTTAAACACGACTTTTGAAATTATTCTACACTTCAGAGCTGTGTATAATTAGATGGACTGTATTGAAAATAATTAGAAATATAAAGGAAACGTTTACATGAGTTTGATCAGTATTCAGTAATTTTTATTCACTTCAAATATTGATCGGCTGCAGCGATCCACAACTTTTAGCAGGCGAATGAAAATATATTTTAGCAATATAAGGGTTAATACAGTATCCCATGTTCATGAAACTTAAAACATGTAGACCGCGCACTACTGGAACTCTAGGACAAGCAATGATCCAAAACATGACGTTGCCAGCTGCTGTATATCACAAATCTAACGTAGGGTATTTAAATAGTATTTTATACATTGTATGTATTATCAAGAGATGCTGAGAAAAAGAATAAACCTCACCTCTGACAGTTCTTTATCTTCAATGACAGTCCACTAGTCTATAATCTGATTTTATTATCCTGTGTCCGTTTCTTGTACAAACGTTTTAAAATATTAAAATATTTCTTTGCTGCTAGCTGTTCACCAACACTATTGTGCCTACATGTACTGACTCTCTATATCTAGGCCTATGCTAGGGTACGATCACACAGTCACAGGACCACGGCGCTCGGATTTAATACATGTATAGGCCTGCTGATGCTACGGATTCATGATACCCGACATACAGTAATGAGTATAGGCCTACTATCAACCCAGCGAACACGAGACCTCTACCCAATGTTGGATTAATGTTGGCCCACCGTCTGCGACTTTGGCCCAACATTAACCCAACATTGGGTGGAGGTCTCGTGTTTGCTGGGAAGCATGTTGATAGTGTGGCAGGAATCAGAGAGAGAGGGTCATGGCATCCTTGAATGACGCAGTTGGTGACGGGCGCTTCATCGACCTACATGTCAAATCTATCACTGAAGCGTATGCAGAGGAAAAACTCCTCAATATGACCAGTGAACAGGTCAAAGAGGCAGAAAAGAGGTTCTGTCAGCAGGCTTCATCTGAATGTGCCGAGAAGCTGGCAGCCAGGTATGAAGGAACCAGCTATATGGGTACCAGCATTCATGCCCATGTCCCTGACCAAGATAGCTTGTACACCCAATTTTTCTATGATGAAGAAGACATGTTAAGGTGGCATCGTGCTACACCACGCCAGAAGGCCAGTTGTCAAGGATCACACTACTACACATTACTGGTCAACACATTTGAGAAAAATTTCATCAAATATGATAATGGTGTGGAAGGGATCAGAGTGGATTGGGACTTTAGATGTCCAGGCGGAGTAGATAGGTTGACCCCACCAGTCCCTGATATGCATACGCAAAATAAAGATGGCACTTGGCGCTATCATACCGAGGGCAGTCTCCCACGATGCTACACAGATGTCAAAAGCAGAGACGTAGATGACTTCTGTCCAAGGGCTCAAATGAACAAGCTTATCAAGGCATGTGGACCTGTGCAACTATCTAATAAGCAACAAGATGATGGACAGATTGTGCTTTATGATCTGAATGACACCTGGAATAAGATCAGCAGTCAACTACCCAAGTTTGTTGAGACAATTTGTGGCAAGGACCTTAATAACAATGCAGTCAGTTATGCTGAATGCGTGTACATACGAGAAGTGAAAAGGGCAATTGCCAAGCTGGCCTTGGGCAAAGTCAAACATGGAGAGTTGATGGCAATCAAATCTGGTCCTCTGAAACTCAAAATCACTAAAAGAAAATGAACATATAATATTGAAGACGTTTCATGGTTTTCATATGGCTGTCACTGTTTTGCCATATAAAACTGTCCCCGGCCCTTTAGGGTGGGAGTTTTACAAACACAAATAGTGGTGGCCAATTATGCAAACCAATATTAGTCGTAAAAATCAAATATTCACATTCGCTTGAAAAAAATAAAGTCTTTCCCAAAGTGATTGAAATAAATAATTTGTTGTCCATACAGCTGGAAAAAAATAATTATGTGCTGAATTATATTGACAAAAATATTTCGGTCCATTCCAATATCCCTGCCCCCCCCCCCCCCTGGATATTAAATGGTAGCCCCCTAATATTTTCGTGTCATGCTGAATGGTCTTACATATGTAGGCCTATTATATTAAAATTACAAAACGTCACACAACCATATTCCCCCAATAATAAAGATAGAAACCTTAATTTTCTGTGGTTAGGTTAGTCCTAAACATTATACAAATTGTTCTTCACATTTAGATATTGAACTCGGTTTCGCTTTGTGGTAGGCTGGATAAACTTGATGAGATTAATAATTATTGTAGATCTGCATACTTTTAGCTTGTTCAGACCATATATTCAGGTACATAGAAATTGTCATGTTTCATTTTATGTCAAACTTATACTGTCACATTCTTCAATCAATCACACTCAGATCTAAACTAGTGTACTTATGTTTTTGGACACCAGGAATCGATTGCAGATATCAGTTTGACCTAAAATGCAACGAATGGTTGATTTAAATGTGGTTTAACGATTTTTCAGAAACAAATGATATTTTCAGGGATATTAATTTTTTTAAAGTATATAAGTATATGATGTATTCTTGTTAGCCTAGATAATAATATGCTCTCGTATTTAATGGGTAGCTTGTGTGGCGGAGTAACCACCTACAATGATTTGTCTGTCAAGTATTAGTATTGATCACATAAGTCTATTAAGTGTATATTTTAAGCCAAAGAAAATACTCAGCGATCACTAAATGATCGTGGCCTAAAGTTATCCTAAATATTTTTCAACTTCAGTGTCATCACCTGATAACGTTTTTTTATTACAGTTCAAGATTTGTATTAGATAATCACCATTTGTCGACTGATAGTATCAAGCTCATGAGTCAACAAGTTATAATAGCGAAGTTAAGGAGAGGGTTTGGCTCTGGGATTGAACTCTCTTAATGATCATTGCCAGTGGCTTCAAAACAATATCCAAGTATTTTTTAATTTGAGAACTGATTATTCATGTAGAACATGTCTCTAATGGCAAAAGTCAAAGCTCTTACCGCAGCGATATAAATAAGTAATGTTTGTCATCATACTAGTTATGCTTTGACATAATTTCCTAAACATCGAAACTAACAAAGAATGGACTTTATGGAAATATTCAATAAAGCATTCAGAACAAATGTAGCTTGTGAAAAATAATGTATAAGGGATGTTCAACGCCATTTTTATGTTGACTGTATAAGATTACACAATCTCAAACACTGAGTTAAAATAATAAACATCGCCATATATTAATAACTACTAAATGCAATGTACATGGGTTTTCATTGTTAAAATTTGATACTCAAATGATTAGAATTAATATGCTAATACGATAGCATATACACGATGCAATTGTGGATATTATCCATGTAAGTAATTTGAATTCACATTACAAAAGTACATAACTAATACAATATATACATCACAACTGTTGGTTTTAAATCGTCTTTTACAATTAAAGTTGCAAAAAACGTTTCAAAAGTTTCTTTTTTTGTGATATTCAGATTCCTAGACCCTCAAAACATACGAATCCATATATTACATTAACAATTTGCGTAGTTATTACTGATGATATGTGATTTTGACCATAATAGCTAGTGTCATTCTGCGAGAAAGGATACATGTAAAACAATATCAGCCGTCCAGGTATTGTTCTTTTATAATTATTAAACATATTTCTGAAGTTAGTTTGTTTGTAACAAAGATATGCCATCACTGCATTTTTTCATCACATTATGTACTACTGGTGGACTGACTATTCGTCAATTTAACAAGTTTGAACAGGGGTTTGCTTGGGAGTTCTCAGGATTACTAGCTGTGGCCTATATCTACCATAATAAAATATAAAACATTTGTTAGCAATTTGTCCAGATTTCCGTGGATTTAGAGCCAGAATGACTACTCTATACGTCAGAAGTACATAGTTATCTCTAATGTATTTCTGACTGCACTGGTATGCAATTATTGTGTGGTAGAGACCACCCACTTACATCCGATACGCTTTCATTTTGATGACTTGAAAAACCCTATCAAACTCCGACCCGATGTGTTCGTAATGTTGACCCAGCAACGAAGACGGTGGACCAGCATTACAGCAACATTGAATCATAGTTTCGTGTTTGGAATTCTAGCACTACATCTGTCTGCATCCACCCTTTTAGAACAAATGGTAGCTTTCAGGGACAGAAGACAAGATAATTGCTATCTATGGGGAGACTACGGGGTCAAAAACAGTTTGCGGATAACATAACCTTTGCCGGTCTTTAACACACACAGCGCCAAAATATATATGTGTAGGGGGCCTACACCATGTAAAACAAATTTGTTTTTTTTTCAATTTGACAATAAAGTCTCAGTTAGCTCTTTCCGCTTCAATTGAATGCCTATGTGTTATGGGTCTGGGGCCTTTATAAATTTCTAATTATTTTAGCGAGGGGATCGACATTAGACGTCAGGACAGTAGTCAGATTGTGACGTCTGAAGTTGATCTCCGCGCTGAAATGCATATAAACATGCAGACCAGATACCAGAGTGAAGTCATGAACAATTACTTACACCGTCACATTCTTCTGTCATTGTCAAATCATACTCGGCCGGCTCGTAATAAGGGGCTCTGTTGTTCCACTCCATCTGTATGGTTAGTGTCTCAGTGTGCGTCTGCCCAAACTGATTGGTCACTTGAATGGTCAAGTCATACATGGGATCCAATGTGAAATCAAACGTCGGGTTGCTGACCACATAAATTTCTCCAGCTGGATACAAAGAAGATCTAGTTTAAAGGTGATATATCACCCCTTATATGGTATGAATAATTATGTCCTTATATGGGGTGATTGGCTATCATGTGACCCTCTCAGAGGGTCACATGACAGCCAATCACCCCATATAAGGGAACACTTGTGCCCCATCATGTGGCAACTTAGATTTATTTGTCACAAATTTATTCATACTATATAAGGGGTGATAGATCACCTTTAAAATATCAGCCAAGTAATAATATGTAGCGATTTTTTGTTCCTTACCTTTTAGTGCGGTAGACCATTATTTTTGGCTCTTTTGAACTGCTCTTCCACAACAAAATATTGTGGCTGAGTGGGATTTTTTTCATTTCATTTTTGGATATAGACACAATATATCAAACATGGAGTCAACTCTAGAAATGTACAAAAGGTCTGAAGTCCTATATCATCCTCCGCCATAAAATAAGTTAGAGTTTTTGCGGTCACAAATTTTTAAAAAATCGACTTGTGGTGGCCATTTTAAAATTCAGTAAAATTACCTGAACATTTCCAGATGGTAGTAATGTGATTGTAAAATTTGATTAATGTCTGACTTTAAGTTTTTTGAGTTCATGCGCCCACAAAAAAATTGAAATTGATCTGTTGCGGCCATTTTAAATTTTAGCAGAAAACAAAAACGTCACCTGCACATCTCCATATCATGGTGAATATGATTGTAAAATCAAAAAAAATCAGTTGATTAATGGCGGCCATTTTGAATTTCAGTAAAACTTTGAAAAAATCACCTCCACATCTCTATATCGTGGGGAATGTGATTGTGAAATTTGAATAATTTTGACTTCAAGTTTTAAGTACACGGACCGCAAATTAAGTACATGGACCGAATGTTAAGTGCATGGACCAAATATTAAGTACATGGACCGAATGTTAAGTACATGGACCGAATATTAAGTACATGAACCAAACATTAGGTACATGGACCGAATGTTAAGTGCATGGACCAAATATTAAGTACATGGACCAAATAATAAGTACATGGACCGAATGTTAAGTACATGGACCGAATGTTAAGTACATGGACCGAATGGTAAGTACATGGACCGAATGTTAAGTACATGAACCAAACATTAGGTACATGGACCGAATGTTAAGTGCATGGACCGAATGTTAAGTACATGAACCAAACATTAGGTACATGGACCGAATGTTAGGTACATGGACCAAATGTTAAGTACATGGACCGAATGTTAGGTACATGGACCGAATGTTAAGTACATGGACCGAATGTTAAGTACATGAACCAAACATTAGGTACATGGACCGAATGTTAAGTGCATGGACCAAATATTAAGTACATGGACCGAATGTTAAGTACATGGACCGAATGTTAAGTACATGAACCAAACATTAGGTACATGGACTGAATGTTAAGTGCATGGACCAAATATTAAGTACATGGACCGAATGTTAAGTACATGGACCGAATGTTAAGTACATGGACCGAATGTTAAGTACATGGACCGCAAATTTAGTACATGAACCGAATGTTAAGTGCATGGACCGAACATTAAGTACATGGACCGAATGTTAGGTACATGGGCCGAACATTAAGTACATGGACCGAATGCTAAGTACATGGACCGAATGTTAAGTACATGGAACGAATGTTAGGTACATGAACCAAACATTAAGTACATGGACCGAACATTAAGTACATGGACAGAAGGTTAGGTGCATGAATCGAACATTAAGTACATGGACCGAACATTAAGTACATGGACAGAAGGTTAGGTGCATGAATCGAACATTAAGTACATGGACCGAACATTACGTACATGGACCGAATGTTAAGTACATGGACCGAATGTTAAGTACATGGACCGAATGTTAAGTACATGGACCGAATGTTAAGTACATGGACCGAATGTTAAATACATGGACCGAATTTTAAGTACATGGACCGAACATTAAGTACATGGATCGAATGTTAAGTACATGGACCGAATGTTAAATACATGGACCGAATGTTAAGTACATGGACCGAACATTAAGTACATTGGGTACATCTCCGTTCTAAAATTTAGATTAAATAAAATTAAAATACTGACTTTTTTATGATTTTACCCTGATTGTGTCGCTTCAACTTGTGTAATGATAATGAAAGAAGGTTAAGAATATAAATATAATTTAATTTTACCCACTTGAATTGGTTAAAAATTATAAATTTCAAACAATTTAAAGGGTTATGATCCTTCGCTTTGCGTCACTTGTTTTAATGGTACAGTTAAAAAATATGTATGCTCCTCATTTGATGCCTTATGATTGTAAGTATCCCTAAGCCATAAAACACTGAATTATTTTTGTATGAACCTTTGAGACGATAAGTTTTTTTTCAATTTGAAATCACCATAAACTCTTTTCGCGTCATTTTAATTCCTCACAGTGCGGGGATCGACCTTAGACACCAGAATCTGACGTCTACAGAGGTCAGATTCTGGCGTATAAAGTCCATCCACGCGCCGTAAGGGCTTAAGTGTTTATCCCGTCTATAGCCGCTTATAGTATTTCTGTAATGTCCTTCAAAAATGATGTTTGTCTTCCAAAAAAGCAAATTTGATAGAGAGATGTCCATTAAATTTGCAAAATTGACATACATTTTGATTTAACAGTGTTTATTCAGTACAAATATATGTAATTTTCACTTGAAGTTGTGGGTCGCGGTAGCGAGACACAACTTCAAGTGGGTGAAATTCCGAATAACTTGGCTCGTTGAGACACTTAGAGGGGCGGGCCTCTGGTAACTGGTCACACTTACTGGACGAGTCCATTTCAAAGTTGTAGAGGTAAGTGGCTGTGGCTGGACCCACCCCTGTGAGTGTGTAGATCAGCTGATCCTGATCCGAGTAATCCACGTCAACCTGGGAAATAGCAGCACATGAAGTAGACTTACCTATTTTACACGTTAAACAGGTGTTTAGTTAACTCTCACAGCGCTAAAATATTTTTTGTATAGACCATGGAGATTAAAGGGTCTTTTTCAATTTGAAATTATCATAAATGTCTTAGTTAGGGGTCTTGTCAATTTTAAAAAAATCCAAAAATCCGAGAAAAATGCGGATTAGCCAGATCACAACCACCACCGGCCTATCCCATTTTTATTTTATTTTTGAAACATGTACAGCAAAAAAAACAACACAAAAAACACAAAATTTCCCCAAAAAACAACAAATTCGAGTTGGGGCTTGAGCCACCCACCCACTTCCGTGTTTTCTCGGATTTTTATTTTTTTTTCACTTGACAAATCCCCTTAGCTCTTCCCGCTTCATTTGAATACCCATATTATGGGTTTACGGCTATTATGAATATTTTATTTTCTTTCAGTCAGACTCTGACGTTTTTGACGTATAAAGACGATCCCCGCGCTGAACGGGTTAATGTTGGCCAGCGCCAAAGACGATGGGCCAACATGAAACTAATATTGGCTCAACTCCCAGCAAACACGACACATCTATCAAATTTTTGACCAATGGTGGCCCACCGTCTTCGACGTTGGGCCAACATTGGTCAAATGTATTGTAATTGCTGGGACGTGTTATGTATATGAATATTGCTTTACGTCGCTTTCTGCAAAATTATGGCAATATCGCGACAGAAGGAAGCCCGAATGACTTCAAGAGTTCATTATAGTGCACAGTACCATATGCAGCACTGTACACTCCAGGCCTTTGAACAGTTTGGAGCACAGTATATGCACAACCACGATGACAAATATCCGGCCCGACCGCGATTCGAACCTGGTACCTCCAGGTTACAAGCCCCAGTCGATACGAATGAGCCATCGGGGCCGGCTGCTGGGACTTGTTGTACTTGCTGGGACTGACCTGGAAGACCACTGTGTCTGGGCTGACAGCCTCAGAGACGAGGATTGTCTCTGGTAGATAGAGGATTAGGGGGGCCTGCTTTATGTCTGTTATGGTGACGGTCAGAGTCCCCGTCACCCTGTTAATAAGGTCAGACGAAGCTATGACAAGGACGCAGGGCGAGTCCCTCCAGTCCTCGAGGTCCTCTGTACACGTTACCTCACCTGAAATAGCAAGTATCAAAACAAGTATTATATAACCCAGTGCATGCATGTATCCCTGCAAACACGAAACGCTGACCCAATGTTGGCTTAATGTTGGGCTAGCGTCGGAGACGATGGTCCAACATAAAGCCAAGACTCGTGTTTGCTGGGATGGTGCTGTAAAAATCCAAAAGGCAGTACCTGCTCACTTGTAAAGTGAGCAGTTGCTGCTACTGTACTGTACTACTCTGCACTGTACTATACGATATGCAAACGGTATTCATTTGAGTGCGGTATTGGAAAATACAGCACTTGTCCAAGGAAAAAGATGTGAGCCTTTAGGCGAACACCTTATTCCTTGGACATGTGCTGTATTTTTCCATATCGCACGAAAATGATAAAAAAACAACAACAAGAAACTTCGCTGTAGAAATGTTTTGATCTCCTGAAAAAAACCTGGGTTTTCTTCGAAAATTAGCAACCGCCCATTGCACGCGCTGGGAATTTTTGTTTTATAATTTTTTTTTTATAATTTGGGTGTCTTAATCTAATGCAAAAATTCATCTATAACAAAAGAAAAACATAGTAGTCTAATTAACAATATTGGAGGCACTGCATCATACAGTGTTGGAACAGCATGTACTGAAATAATTTCCCTTACCCGTTGTCCTGTCAATGGTGAAGGGAATCCTCGACGATACTCCGCATACACCGCTCTCGATGACGTAGTACACAGGCACAGTTGTCAAGGTGACGGAATCTAGTGACACTACAGTGTATATCTGTAAAAACAGAGGCATAGAAATAAAATGATAGAGAAGTGGAAGGATTCAGCACGCAAATCAATCATTAATGTTGTATTTTATAAAAACAAATAAGCTGGAGACTAAAATTAACAATTGCCAGCACCGAAGGAAAAAATAACATTTCACTTTTTTCGCCCAGAAAATATCCAAAGACTGAGAGATAATACTGTTTTGTGGTAAGCAGGGTTTATGGAAGTGTTGAATTAGAACTTTCAGTGTTGCAGTGTGATTATTACGTGACACTCATTTAAGGGACACTTTGTATGTCAGATGGCGAAATTTAATGTAAAATTATCCTTCCTACTTACTGAATCTCCTGTGAATGTGTTGGGGGCGGAGACGGCCATGTCGTGATCCAGATTATCTATAAAATGGGACTCCTCCAGGTCCAGAATGTACACCGTCAGGATCTCAGAGACCGTGAGATATAGAGCCTCAGCGTATATCACCAAGTCGTATACGCTCTGTACCTCATAGTCAAAACTCACCCGCGTCTCTATGTTACCTGTAAATAAACCAGACACAGAGATATAGAGCCTCAGCTTATATCACTGGGTCGTACATGCTCTGTACCTCAAAGTCAAAACTCACGCGCGTCTCTATGTTACCTGTAAGTAGACCAGACACTGAGACATAGAGCCTCGGTGTATATCATCCCGTCGTACACGCTCTGTACCTCAAAGGCAAAACTCACGCGCGTCTCTATGTTACCTGTAAATAAACCAGATACAGGGATATATAGCCTCAGCGTATATCACTGGGTCGTACACGCTCTGTACCTCAAAGTCAAAACTCACGCGCGTCTCTATGTTACCTGTAAATAAACCAGATACAGGGATATATAGCCTCAGTGTATATCACTGGGTCGTACACGCTCTGTACCTCATAGTCAAAACTCACCCGCGTCTCTATGTTACCTGTAAATGAACCAGATACTGAGATATAGAGCCTCAGCGTATATCACCGGGTCGTACACGCTCTGTACCTCATAGTCAAAACTCACCCGCGTCTCTGTGTTACCTGTAAATGAACCACATACTGAGATATAGAGCCTCAGAGTGTATCACCGGGTCATACACGCTCTGTACCTCATAGTCAAAGCTCACCCGCGTCTCTATGTTACCTGTAAATGAACCACATACTGAGATATAGAGCCTCAGAGTGTATCACCGGGTCATACACGCTCTGTACCTCATAGTCAAAGCTCACCCGCGTCTCTATGTTACCTGTAAGTAGACCAGACACTGAGACATAGAGTCTCGGTGTATATCATCAAGTCATATACGCTCTGTACCTCATAGTCAAAACTCACCCGCGTCTCTATGTTACCTGTAAGTAGACCAGATACTGAGATATAGAGTCTCAGCGTGTATCACCGGGTCGTACACGCTCTGTACCTCATAGTCAAAACTCACCCGCGTCTCTATGTTACCTGTCAGTAGACCAGACACTGAGACATAGAGCCTCGGTGTATATCACCAAGTCGTATACTCTCTATACCTAATTGTCAAAAAAGGGTCTAGGGTAGCACCGCTGCCTTTCACGCTAGAGTTCGGGGTTTGTTTCCCGGTCTCGGCGGTTTGAAATAAACAATAATGTTTCTTCCCCATCCACCCGTAAAATTCAGTATTGTTGGGAGCTTCCGTGACGAGATGTAGCGTGCTCGGCCTCAGACCTCAAGGGATTAAATTTCAAATTCTGTGTCTGGAGAGCAGTGTCATCTCACTCATCGCACCATTCTCAGGAAGTTCTCCTGGCCCATTTTAGCCTGTAGGTGCACAAAGGTGGCCTAAAACCCCATTCATTTGATTCTGCTTCCACACATCACCATAATGAGACGCATGCAAACAGGTAGTGCACGGACTAATAATTTCCCACATTGATTATTGCAATAGTCTATTTTATGGTCTTCCGAAAACTGACATAAAAAAACTACAACGTGTGCAGAGTATGGCGGCCAAGTTGATCCTGCGAAAACAGAAATTTGACAGTGTTACAGCATGCCTGAAGGAACTACATTGGTTACCAGTGAACCTCAGAATTGAGTTTAAAATTATGATGATGGTCTGGAAATGTTTAAACGGTCAGGCTCCATCATATCTTGTAGAACTCATCCACTTAGACTGTAAAAAGCGCCCATTAAGATCAAGTTATAGTAATCGCCTTGTTATTCCAAAGACAAATAGTAAAACTTTTGGAGATCGATCCTTTGCCGTGTCAGCCCAGTCTTGTGGAATAATTTACCAACAGACTTGCGAGTGTGCAAATCACTAGAACAGTTTAAATCTAAACTTAAAACCTGGATGTTCAGTAAATACTGAGCACATTGTATGTCATATGTTTATGCAGATATTTGTTCATCGATTAATGTACAGTGTGTAAAGCGCATTAGATAACTATATGTTGATAGTGCGCTATATTAAATAAACAATTGTAATTGTAATTGTAATGAGAGAGATGCTACCCACGCTTCATGCAGCTAGTCACAAAAATCATGGCGCTGCCCTGTTCCCGAAGATACGTATGCAAAGTATATTCAACAGGGCTATTTTACAGTGTGTGGCTCAGCGAGATTCTGGTTTCGTACTTGGATTAATATGATTATAATATTGAACACGTCAGCTATAAGAATGAAAATACAGTCATATACATTAATACTGCATCTTAACCATAATACAATCAATCAACCAGACACTCGAAATAAGTTTGTCTATTTGTTCTTACAGCATAAATTCATGATGCATAACAAATATGATGTGTCATTTCTGAACAATTTTAGCGATGTTGAATCTATTTCTGGATTTCTAGGCCTCTATGACCATTTAAAAACACCTAAAGTTTAAAAATAGCCACCGCAGTAATAGCGGAAATGTTGTTTTAGCTGTGGCCTACTATTTCATTTGATATGTCATTTCTGATTAAATTGATAATTCAATAGCACACAACACCACACTGTGTCAGTCACAGTCACGAATATTATGAAGGTCACATATCACCACCATGCTGCGTCATATTAAAAATACAGCTTTTCTACTAATGTCCCAATATATACCTGTTATATATCATTTGTGACTGCCTTGGCGGTGCATAAGTTATTCTTCAATGGAACAGATTATATTGAAATCATAATTAGGGAAATAAAAATAGAACACATCAGCAAGGTTGCTGGATTGACTTCCCTGACGTCAAGTGGTTTGATAAGAGGAATAGGAGTGGTGTTACAGATCAACAAGGGATGCTTATCAAGATCGTCACCCTCCAGCCTGGATCAGATGTACAAAACTTTATTCTGTAAACCTTTCAGTAAACACAAAATGATATTGTATCAGGTATTAACCATTAGAGCGCCAAAGGTTTTTTTCAATTTGAAATCATCATAAATGTCTTCGTTAGCTCTTTGTGATTCATTTGAATACCTATGTTATGGGTCTACGGCCATTAGAAATATTTTTTTCTTTCAGTGCGAGGACCGTCTTTATACGTCAGAATCCGACGTCTACAGACGTCAGATTCTGACGTATAAAGACGGTTCCTTGAGCTGAAAGGGTTAAAGCATTTATAACGCGCCACATATCTCATGTAATTCATGAGCGCCGAGGAAAACAAATGTGTCACCGATATGCTTTACCCCAACTGTGATATGCTTCTTGAAACAAGTATATCTTCAGGGAGCGCTTGAAAATGTTGGGGTCGTGAATATGCCTCAGTGATGTGAGGAGATGTGTACAATGTTGGACCAACGTCGAAGACGTTGGGCCAGCGTTGTACAAATGTTAGACAAATGTTTTGTGTTTGCTGGGTTGTACCCTCTCTAGTCGACATATTTTGGGTTATTGGGATGATTAATAATAATTATTACAGTTCAATATAGCGATATTTCGTCTCTTACATGCTTTATAGCATGTTACGGAGCTTCCAATCCACAACAAACATCGAACAGATTAACGCTCACTGATAGACCACATGTACATTGGCCCCATCCTCATGACGATCCTCATTTTCGCATCGCTCATATTTCATTTACAGATTACGCTAACTGAACCTATTACAAAATCATTTAAATGGCATCCCGATCGAAAAGCAAGATTAACCAATATTGTCGCAAAAATACGGTGAAATCTGCCTTGACTTGTTCACTTACGTTGCGTGTGCACATCTAAGGAAATCATAAAAGTAGATGTTTTGCGTGTAAAACACGATAATTTTAAAACGGCCAGATAGCTAAGTTTCCCCTTCCCAATCGGAGTATAGTTATTTTATGTGATGCTACATACCTAAAAGAGAAATATTGCGTTGATATAAATAATCTCTATTTTTTTTAGGTTATTCTGAAAATTGCCAAAAAAATGACCGGACTACTATGTTACCTGTAAAAAAACAGATACACCAAGTGATGCGCTCTAAACCAATGTCGACTCAATGCTGGGTCAGCGTCGAATACGGTGGACTAACATTAAGTCAACATTTTTTTCGTCTCGTTTTTCCTTTTCTCCTGTTTACAATCACGTGACTTGGTTGATCCAGCTCATTGTGATTATTCATATTCGTCATGTGGTCAAATGATTTTCATATATGGATGGCAAAACCATCTTTATCTATAGGCAAAACACATTTTCTTGCTAATGCGTGTTTAAAAAACCCTATTCCATGTCCACATAATGACAACAACACAATAACATTTATCAATCAATCAATCAATCAATCAATCAATCAATCAATCAATCAATCAATCAATCAATCAATCAATCAATCAATCAATCAATCAATCAATCAATCAATCAATCAATCAATCAATCAATCAATCAATCAATCAATCAATCAATCAATCAATCAATCAATCAATCAATCAATCAATCAATCAATCAATCAAGCAATCAAGCAATCAATCAATCAATCAATCAATCAATCAATCAATCAATCAATCAATCAATCAATCAATCAATCATTCAATCAATCAATCAATCAATCAATCAATCAATCAATCAATCAATCGATCAATCAATCAATCAATCAATCAATCAATCAATCAATCAATCAATCAATCAATCATTCAATCAATCAATCAATCAATCAATCAATCAATCAATCAATCAATCAATCAATCAATCAATCAATCAATCAATCAATCAATCAATCAATCAATCATTCAATCAATCAATCAATCAATCAATCAATCAATCAATCAATCAATCAATCAATCAATCGATCAATCAATCAATCAATCAATCAATCAATCAATCAATCGATAGTGCTAAAATTCTCCGAAGGGACGACTTACCATTGGCATCCATTTGGAACTCGGCAGCGTAGGTTGGGTCGAGTGTTAGAGTGACTGTCACGGTGTCTGGTGTATCTGGATATGGTATGTTACTCTGGTGTGAGGCTGACACCGTGTAGATCTCTGTAGACGGAGAGGACACACCGTTCTCGTAAATTTCAACACTGCTCGGTAAATCATCTAAGCGCGGGTCAGGACCTGCGACACATGGTGACACAGCCAGTATGAGCAATACAGACAAAACAAAGACGCGAATTCTGAAATGACCATGTTGTTTGCTTTGATGTGTCAGAAAATCAGCTCTATACACACATTTGGCACAAAAAAACATATAATTTAAGAGCAGACAAAGCCGGGGTTGTGTTTGATACCAAGCCCAGCAGACACGAGACGTTGAATCGATGTTCGTTTAATATTGGGTCAGCGTCGTAAACGGTGGCCCAACTTAAAGTGCTAATCACTCCTATAGCACGTCTTAGACTTTTTGCTTGGAATTCAGACAATAAATTTGAAACTGAAATTACCATTAAATTGTGTAAACTGGCATATGCCTTCAATTAAATGTGCATTAAATTACGTATATATAAGTAGTGTCATCCACTTAAAGGTGGGGTTTGTGGTAGCGAGACACAATTGTAAAAAAAAATTCTGTAACTTATCCCTTATCCTGCTAAATTAAAAAAATATAATTTTCAGCCACTTGAAGTCGTGTCTCGCTACCGCGATCCACAACTTCAAGTGGCTGAAAATTACTGATATTTGTTTAATTTGACACCAAACATTTGCATGTATTAATGTTTAAACAATGATTTTTATTTCCAACAACAGTGATTTAATCGGGTGATAAATCAGATTGAAAAGATACAATAGTCGTGATCAGCAGACAAAGGGTTAATGCTTTAAGGGGTAATAATATGGGTGATTTCATTGATTTTGCTGTAAACGAGGCACGACTTCAGGTGGGTGAAATTATTGAAATCGATCAACCTGCACGTAATGGTCATTGTATATAATTGTATACCGTTATGACAGATGTTGTTTTATTTTAACGGAGATTGTGGTAAAACCAACCTGTGATAACATAGGCCCTCACGGCGTAGTCTCTAGTCAATGAGTTGCCAAAAGTGTCGCATGTGAATCCAGTGTTGGGACTGGTGCAGGTGTTGTCACTGTAGTAGGTCTCTCCGGCTCCTGCGTTGTCATACTTCAACATCAGGTCTCCCGTCTCCTTCCTAAAAAATAACAAGAACGCAGACTGACCCTTTCGCCGTCTCCTTCCTAAATTAAAACAATGCTAACCCTTTCGCCACTAAGCAAGCAAGAGCATCCCAGCAAACCCGAGACGTTGACCCAATGTTGTTTTAATGTTGGGTCGACGTCGAAGACGGCGGGCCACCATTAAAACAACATTGGGTCAATGTCTCGTGTTTGCTGGGATAGGCGTTTTTAATCCGTTCTATTAGTAATGTAGTCTATTAGTAATGTAGTTTAAAATAGAAAAGGTCATTTTGAAGTCTTATTTTCATTGGTTATCAACCATACGAAAAATACCTAACTTTTTGCAATGGCGGCCATTTTCTTTTTGCTCTAACATTAAAATAAAGCAAAATTTTGTTTGTCATCAGCATGATACATCTTCACCAAGTATTAACTATGTCAAAAAACGTGGATGACAATCCCTAACATTTTATCCACCCTGCATGAAAAATGTGAAATTTTGCCACCTGTCTAAAACAAATGTGACTAATTTGCACCCACCTGTAGTTGCAGGTCGCGGTAGTGAGACACAACTTCAGGTGGGTTAAAGTTTAAATAAGATGTAGGATAACTCAGCGGGAAAAGTGTCAATGTCAACCTAAGCAACTGATTGACATAAACAGCAACAACACATCGTCCCCTTGAATATGAAAGGGTGTATCTGCCACTTTGCAAAGTGGCAGATACACCCTTTCATATTCAAAGGGACGACATTAGAGCACGAGAAGCCCAAAATTGACAGCCAAGTGCCTTAATACCTCAGAGGTGTAGCCTGAATTCAAAAGATTGAAAACACGCCACTACTTTATATGCTTTGTCATACCACTACATTCTAAGCCGGGAATGGGTAGTTATTGTTGATTAAGTTCAGACCATTTATAATGGTAGGCTTATGGTGCTATAATCAGTCAGGTGTGACCGAGCTGTTGATTATGAGGGATCCTCAATATGGTCGGGTGTGTTTTAAGGCAGTTAAAACCCTCGGAGCTCCACATTATTAGCTGTGAAAATGGCCTCGGCCTTTTCCACAGCAGAGAATGTAGAGTTCCTGGGGCTTTATCCTGTACAGAGGCGTAGCCTGCTTTTAAAATACAAATCTAATTAGCAGAACTGATTATTTCCGTGGCCAAAGCTGCTCTCAAACGTGAACGTTGTGTGGTTGATTTTACACGTCAAAACACATCATTCCAAGCCGGTAATGGAGAGCTATTGTTGATCAAGTAGTCTATAAGCCAATTATAGTGGTGAATAAAAATTGATTTCTATGTACGTCGCTTTCTGCACAATCATGGCAATATCACGACAGAAGGAAGTCCGAAGTCGGGACTATGCTCTAGTATTATTAAATGACTTCAAGAGGTATTTATAGTGCACACTCCAGGCTTTTAAACATTAAGTTGAAACCCTCGTGATTCTACCGTCTTAGCTGTGAAAAAGGTCGATGTCCCGCTAGGGTTTCACAACTTGATGCGCGTAAACAAGGGTGTAAAGTACCCTGTGGATATTATGTATAGGATAAAGCCTTTGCTGTGAAAAGGGTCGCGGCCGAAGGCCAAGGCCTTTTTCACAGCTAATAGACAGGTCCATGCCAGGCAAAAACTGCCATCTTTTCCTGTCAAGGTTTTCTCAGTGGATTCAGCTACCTGAAACTATACTATTTGAAATGAGCTTCTGGGCCACCCTAAAATATTCCTCAAATCCAATATGGCGGCCAAACTTCAAAATGGCCGCCAAATTACCTAAAATTGTAATTTTTTGGAGTTCCCTTTGTTAAATAAAATCCAAACGACTTCTAATTATGGTATTTAATGGTAAAGTAAGATGATTCCATCATCCAGAATTCACGACAACACGTTATTCACATTTAAATCCAAGATGGCCGCCGGGCTTACAACTGTATGGAAAACTTTTTATATTTCCTGTTCTAGTAGTGATACATTTATTATATTGGAGTCTATTCATAGTTTTTTGGAGACAAGGAATCAATTTATTCACTTTTTATTTTAATTAGGTCATCAGGTCATGTGATAAAAATAAATTAAATAATATCCAAAATGGCTGCCGTCGAGGGGATCCAATTAATTCTTAATTTTTTAGAGCAGAGTGCTAGAAACTAATGTAATACCTCATTTCCGATTAATTTGGGTACACTGATTACGTTGAAATGGTTATTTTTACGTTTCAAGGTCATCTAGAGGTAAAAAATAAGATGGTCGCCAATGTCAACATAAAAATGTTTTTTTTTACGAATATTAATTATTTTATTTTTCAATTATAGACCCATAATAATTGAATTACGTACTCCGATTTAGAGTACTTTGAAGACGTTGATTGCAATTTATAATTCAGGGCCACCCTAAAATATTCATCAAATCCAATATGGCGACCACTAATTCAAAATGGCCGTCAAATGACCTAGAATTTTAACTTCTTTGAATTCCCTTAAAAAAACATCTTCTATAGTTATGGAATTTAATGGTGGAGTAAGATGTTTCGATCATCTAGAATGCACGACAGTACTTTATTAACATATAAATCCAAGATGGCCGCCGAGCTTACATCTGTATGAGAAACACTTCTATGTCCAGCTCTGGTAGTGATATAATTATTATCTTGAAATCTATACATATGTTTTAGGAGTCAAGGAATCCTTTCCTTTACTTTTTGTTTTAATTAGGTCATCAGGTCATGTAATAACAATAAATAAAATAATATCCAAAATGGCTGCCGCCGAGAAGATCCAACTTCTAGCTCGCTTGGTCTCAATTTAAATAAAACAGAAACTGCACGGTTAGACAACATTTTGTATTTTAATTCCTCATAAACATTTATTCCCAAATGTCCAATCACTATCATCTGAATACACCCCGCAACGGTCTGCAGATGTAGCAGAAAGCTGATCCATGCTGCTGTCATCGCTCTCTGAAACGTCATCATATTCATCATATTCACCATCTCCTACAAAAAAAACATGTACAATGATATAATGGGGACAAATGTCAGTATAGAAAATCAAAGCAATATATAAAAATGATGAAACTGGCATTTATAACTTATCCACCTTGCTGTTGTCGCTTTCTGTAGTCCTCTCCTGATCTTTCTACCGTGTGGCTGGTGGAATTGGTTCTCTTCTTAGGTGGGGGCTCATCTCTTTCTTCTATTGTATCTTCCATGTCCGCATCATATTCAACATGACCTATCAACAGAAAAACAGAAATCATGCATATGGTCATGATAAATTATATGATAGGAAAACAAATGATTGAAGAAGCTCTGGCATTTTAACTCCACTTACCTTGCTGTTGATTTTTTCTGTTCTTTTTTTGGACTTGGAGAGGCTTGGCGGGAGTTGCGGACAGGTAAACCATATTAGCTGAATTCCATCATCTGTTTCTTCTCATCCCCTGTCAGTGATAGAAGGATACTCTATATTCTGTTTCAAAGACTGGTATCACACCAATGTCTGTAGGTCGCTCCTCTTTAGGTGCTCATTCGTGCTACTCTCGTCTGGCAAGAGGCTGAAACTATATTTCACCTTTTGAGTGGTGTACATTGTAACCCTCGTTTCAACAAATCTTTCTTGTTCACTTCCAGAGTACATGCATGTTCTGAAGAAGCATTTAGCTTTCGTAACATCTTGAACAGGATGTAGTGAACTGCCTAGTTCTGAGAGTAGATGGGACTTCCCCTGTTTCATCAACTTCTTTATTGGCTTGATTTTTCCATGATGTTGTGTCACATCCAGTTATACTATGGTATGCTGGAAGAACTTCACACACTTCTTCTCCAAAGTGAGTTGTGAGTTTATTCACACTAATGTACCGATGGTAAATCTTCATCATCCAGTCGTGTAATGGTTTACAACCATTACAACCATAACTGAGAAGAATCAAGACATTTGTATCAGTTGCCCTGATAATAACAGGAGCTGTGGACTGTCTTGCATGAAAGATTAGCCTTGTATCAGCCTCATGATAGTTGCAGGATTGAAGCTTCTCAATTTTCGTCTTTGTGATCAACCAGGTATTCTCTTCCTCTGTCACTGTGAGTGGAATTTTTTAGCTTGGATCTCACTAAATCAGTTTTGAAGTGTGTGACGAGAAATCGGATCCGTTCCGTTTTGTTTTCTAAGTTTTATAGAAATAAGTCCCAATCTTTGCCTTCAGCTCAGTACTTGTGATGCGGGCTCTTCTGCTCGAAACCCCTCGGCGACGTTGGGTTAGCTGCTTGGTTGTGGGTATATGAATCAAATATGATTTCTATCTGCAGTGGCTTTGATTTGATTTGTGACAAGCAGAATTTCAGTAGGAGTTATGGAGTTTGCTTTCTCAATGAGGTAGTTCCTAAGTGCTGCCTTAGAACCTTGTCGTAAGTCTCGTTCTGGTGTGGCTAGAGCAAGTGGGACAGAGGGTATGAATGTACAAACCAAAAGCTTGTGGATCTTCCTTGAGAACGTTCACAGCCTTTGGGTCCTTCGTGGCCTTCTGGCAATCTTGTCAAAAAAGTACTTGCATTGTGGCTTTGAGTTTCTGGTCAACTAATTATCTGATACTTCTCTCCTGCTTCCATTGATGACAACAATCCAATAACAATATTGTGATCAATTTCCACACCAGTTTTCATATGACGAGCGGAGCCAATCAGAAAAGGGTCAAAGTACTTATCAAGTTGACGGACTAGGCCCTGCACAATGTTGTCATGCTGTCGCCTTGCCCCTATAATAATCTCTTTGTGAGTTGAAGAGGTCAGGATATCTAATGTTTTCTTCAGTGTAGCTTTGAGCTTTGCCATTATGTGACTTGATGAATGTACCTGTTGTCTGCTAACTGGTACTGTATTCACCTTCCATTGGGCCACCTCTGACTTTCACTTCTTGGTTGATTGTTGTTTCAGTTATAAAATCCCCATGGATTGTAGAGAAAGGCTCACCAGACCAGTAGTGTGATGAGTGGTTTGTGAGCATGTCGATGTCTGTTGTTTACCATCTGAGTTATCAAACGTGATGTGTACACTCCGACCTTGGATAAAACCGGGAGGTAGCATCTTCTTGTGTTCCATAGTAATAGACTTTGCCCATTTACTGTTCAAGTCATGGACATCTGTGCAGGGTGTTCCAACTCCACAGCGATTCAACAGAGTAGTCGCCTCCTTACTACCTTTGATTCTGTGAATGGTCACACTTAAAGCAGTTCCTAATGGCGATCTCTCAGCTTTGGCCATCTTTTCCCACCTCTGACTTATAGTTGAGATCTGCCTCAGCTCTGTTTGTAGGCCTAACTGTTGCATAACCAAATTCATTTGTGGATCTCCTGGGATTTATTGACCATCAGATATCATTATATAGGCCTATACATTGAAGAGTTTTATGACTACCAAGTAGGACGAACAATTCATCTGATTCCAGAGGCCATTTGATGGCATTCCTTTAGGAAAGCTTTTGTCAAATCAGTTTCACCTGCCCTGAATTGTAGCAGCAGAATATGATATGAGATTGGCTGCACTGGAATGCACTACCAGCCTGTTTCCAAATATATGATAATCAATAGATCCAAATTCCGCAATGAGGCGCGTCTTAGGAGTAAATGCCTTTGTAACCGGTAGGTCATCAAGGTCATTATCTTCACTCATCTCCTTTATATCTTCAATTAACTATGCGGAGAAATAGGTGGAAAAACCTGTCCATGACCTCCGAACCTAATTTATCCTTTTTCACTTTATCAGCAGTTGGCTGTTTTTATCGTATACATAAGTGAAATTAACATAGCAAGTATTGTGATAGTAGAGATCGAGCGCAAATAAATCATATGATGCTCGCTTTGAATAACCTCCTATCGCTTAGCTGCAGCATAGTACCTATTTTCCTCATCTTTGATTTTCAGGTCCATAGAACATTTGCTGACAGCATTTTGCTCTGAGCATCTATCTTTTTTTATTGTTTTCTTATTTTTGACCTCTAGATGACCTTGAAACGTAGAAATGACCATTCCAACGTAATCAGTGTACCCAAATTAATCGGAAATGAGGTCTTACATTAGTATCTGGGACTCTGTTCTCAAAAGTTAAGAATTCGAGAGTTAAAAGTTGGATCCCCTCGACGGCAACCATTTTGGATATTATTTTATTTATTGTTATGACATGACCTGATGACCGAATTAAAATAAAATGTGAATAAATTGATTCCTTGACTCCCAAAACATATGAATAGACTCCAATATAATAAATGTATCACTACCAGAACAAGAGATATAAGTGTTTTCCCGTACAGGTGTTAGCCCGGCGGCCATCTTGGATTTAAATGTGAATAAAGTGTTGACGTGTATTCTATATGATGGAAGCATCTTACTTTACCATTAGATACCATAATTAGAAGTTTTTAGAATTTTTTTTAACAAAGAAAAGCCCAAAAAGTTACAGTTCTAGGTAATCTGGCGGCCATTTTGGATTTTGGCCACCATATTGGATTTGAGGGATATTTTAGGGTGGCCCAGAAGCTTATTTCAAATAGTATAGTTTCAGGTAGCTGAATCCACTGAGAAAACCTTGACAGGAAAAGATGGCAGTTTTTGCCTGGCATGGACCTGTCTATAAGAATGCAGAACTCCGATGGTCTTAACTGACTTAACACCACCGACTAACATCAGTGATAATATGGATCCCTCATAATCAACAGATCGAGCACACCTGACTGATTCTAGCACCACAGGCCTACCATGATAATAGGTCTGCACTTAGGTCAACAATAACTCTCTATTCCCGGCTTAGAATGTAGTGGTCTGACAAAGAAAATAATTTAGTGGTGTGTTTTACCATGTGGACATTATGTGTACATTATGTTCTCACCAGCCGATGATATCTCCCGGTTTTACAGGAATCTGTTTACTAACAGGCAGTAGAACCTTAACTTCTTGTGTACCAGCTAAAAAAGTAAACATGCTCTAAGAACTCAATTGTAAAGCACATGAAACGACTGTTCAAGTTAGGCTGCTAAGACCTTCTAATACTAGTTTTATTGTAAAGTTTTCCTAATATTCTAGCATGGTTTTTATACAGTGCAAAATGAATACTACATTAATAGGACTGAAGATAGAAAATAAAACATAAATAATGTTTTCGTTCATTTATTATTGTTATTAAGATACAACTAAGGCACGTACATCACTGCTTGTCAGTGTGAAACTTTGGCAATGTGACCACTGACGAATTCAGAGTCAGAAAATTATGTGAACATTTAATGCGCTGTTTAAATCTCACCCACATGGGTTGCTAAGTGACCAATAACTGAAGTGGGTGAAAATAGATTATAACTTTTATTATTTTGACCAGAAATTGGCCATTCTGTGACCTATATAACCTTGTTTTTTCCCAACGGCAAATTTGCGCACAGACGCGATTCATTTATTATTTTTCAATGCATCGCTCCAAAATATATACCATTTTACCGATAGCTCGGATCAGTCGAAAATGAAATGATTGAGTTGACATTTAATGTGAACTCAATCAAGCCTTAGTCATGATTAAACTGTATTTGGCGATAACAACGACAATTGTCGTTCAGCTTATTAGGTGGTTAAACTTTTTTTGTTAAAGGTGATCTATCACCCCTTAAATAGTATGAATAATTTTGTGACAAATAAATCAATGTTGCCACAAGATGAGGCACAAGTGTTTCCTTATATGGGGTGATTGGCTATCATGTGACCCTCTGAGAGGGTCACATGATAGCCAGTCACCCCATATAAGGACATAATTATTCATACCATATAAGGGGTGATAGATCACCTTTAACTCGTCATGCTCATAGCAGTGTAAATCTGAGCCCGGGTATTAATGGCTTACTTACCTCCTAATTGCTGAGTGCATCTGGTGTCAGTGAGGCCGGGATAATCGTACTCTCCCACCAGGTTAAACACTGTGGTGCTGCCGGCGTCAGGCTCCCAAATCTGAAAGGTCATGTCGTAGCAGGCTCCCACGTCGTGGTCAAAGTGGAACTCCTGTCATCAATAAATTACTGATTAATAGATATATTTTGTATAATTACAAGTTGTCGATGCGATCGGGTGAGAACTCATTGTATAATAATAATTCTAATGACGGCAGATGATACAATGGGCTGTTTCACCCACTTGAAGTTGTGTCTCGCTACCGCGACCCACAACTTCAAATGGGTGAAAATCAATAATTCTAATGATGGCAGATAATGCGATGGGGCTGTTTCACCCACCTGAAGTTGTATCTCGCTACCGCGACCAACAACTTCAAATGGGTGAAAATCAATAATTCTAATGATGGCAGATGATACAATGGGCTGTTTCACCCATTAGAAGTTGTATCTCGCTACCGCGACCCACAACTTCTAATAGGTAAAAATCAATCATTCTAATGATGGCGGATAATGCGATGGGGCTGTTTCACCTATTACAAGTTGTGTCTCGCTACCGCGACCCACAACTTCAAATGGGTGAAAATCAATCATTCTAATGATGGCGGATAATGCGATGGGGCTGTTTCATCCATTAGAAGTTGTGTTTCGCTACCGCGACCCACAACTTCTAATGGGTGAAAATCAATCATTCTAATGATGGCAGATGATACAATGGGCTGTTTCACCCACTTGAAGTTGTGTTTCGCTACCGCGACCCACAACTTCAAATAGGTGAAAATCAATAATTCTAATGATGGCAGATAATGCGATGGGGCTGTTTCATCCACCTGAAGTTGTGTTTCGCTACCGCGACCAACAACTTCTAATAGGTGAAAATCAATCATTCTAATGATGGCAGATGATAAAATGGGCTGTTTTACCCACCTGAAGTTGTATCTCGCTACCGCGACCCACAACTTCTAATAGGTGAAAATCAATCATTCTAATGATGACGGATAATGCGATGGGGCTGTTTCACCCATTAGAAGTTGTGTCTCGCTACCGCGACCCACAACTTCTAATAGGTGAAAATCAATCATTCTAATGATGGCAGATGATGCGATGGGGCTGTTTCACCCATTAGAAGTTGTGTCTCGCTACCGCGACCCACAACTTCTAATAGGCGAAAATCAATAATTCTAATGATGGCAGATGATGCGATGGGGCTGTCTCACCCATTAGAAGTTGTGTCTCGCTACCGCGACCCACAATTTCAAATGGGTGAAAATCAATAATTTTAATGATGGCAGATGATGCAATGGGGCTGTTTCACCCACCTGATGTTGTATCTCGCTACCGCGACCCACAACTTCAAATGGGTGAAAATCAATAATTTTAATGATGGCAGATAATGCGATGGGGCTGTTTTAACCCTTACCCTTAAAGCGCTGAATTAATTTGTAGAAAAACATCGCAACCAAAAGGTCATTTTCACCTTGAAATCTTTATAAATATCTTAGTTATCCCTTTCTGTTTCATTTGAATACCTATGTTATGGGTCTACGACTAATAGAAATAATGTTCATTCTTACAGTACGGGATCGACTTTAATCGTCAGAATCAGACGTCTACAGACGTCAGATTCTGACGACTAAAGTCGATCCCCGCGCTGTAGGGGTTAAAGTTATATAATTTTAATTTCCACCCACTTGAATGTGTTTCTCTCTACAATGACCCACAACTTTAAGTGGGTGACAATTATTTATTTTGAGACCATGCAATTGTAAATGGAGATGTTTAAGCCTTTAACCGCCAAATTATTCAATTGGAATTTTTACCCACTTGAAGTTGTATCTCGCTGACGCGATCCACAACTTCAAGTGAGTGAAAATTATCCAGATTTGACAAAATGGAGGTCAACTCTTTTCAAATCTTGCTGATTGATGTCACATTTTATCTTTAACATATTTAAAATGTGGTACTTAATGTGCTAATAAAAAATAATAAAAAAACGAATATATGCGGCACCGGCGGTTAAAGGGCTAAACACTCATCTGATTCCCAATAACAGTGATTTAACCTGCTGATCACACAGATTATAACCACATCATAGGGTGCTCCCTTGTAGATTAGCGGCATTTTACTGGCACCGTAAGATCACATATCAGCCCCTCGATATCGATTGTGTACTCCCGAGGGCGGTATATCCATAAGGCAAACATCAAATTTTCTGGAAAATGGCGTGTTGTAAATGGGCGGGCACTTGAGATGATATCGACATATGTTTAGGATCACAACCTAGGTGCACAACCTACTGGAAATTGGCATGAAGCCAATAATGGTGGTCATTACCGAAAAACCTGAATTTGTCAATATATTGGTCAATATTTAAGATAATTTGCTTTTAAGTTATCTAAAACTATATTTTCAGGGTCAAAGATAAATGTAAAACCAGTCCTGAAGTGATGTTATGTCTTCTTAATATGCTAGTACACACATGTATGCGTGGATATTGTGAAATTAATGTTTTGCGCTAAATATTATTAATCACTATTGATAAGAGAGCATATGATGTGATAACAATGGTAAGTTTATTGGTTATAAAGTATTAGGCCTTATAGTATTATAGCATTTTGTTATAATAATCACTTCACTAAACTGAATGGATAACTGTCTTGAGATGAACGAAACAAAGTTCTGACCATTCACCTGGTGACCAAATAAGCAATGAAATGTCTGTGACTGTACCTGATGTAATTAATACACTC
This sequence comes from Flabesymbios commensalis, assembly GCA_964017125.1. Taxonomy (NCBI): domain Eukaryota; kingdom Metazoa; phylum Annelida; class Polychaeta; order Terebellida; family Flabelligeridae; genus Flabesymbios; species Flabesymbios commensalis. The sequence goes on from OZ024917.1 coordinate 12,220,121, forward strand.
TTGTTTTTATACTAGCTAGCCCCTCTACAACCCTTATCAGGCCACCTCCCAGACGGGAGGCAGCAATCGATATCCACATCTAGTCTGTGGTCTGGATGAACGTAGAATCGCATAGTTCGTGTAGTTTAAATGTATGAAAACAATTAATGTTGTGATAATGGTAATAACATGATTTACGTTGGACATTGAGCTGTTTTAGCAGTTCTTCATCAATGTTTAACAGCACTTCAGGGTCAACAACAGCCATTGGCTTACGCGCCCACGACTGTTGACTATGGTGGGCAGTTAGACATTGATGCGGGTTGCTAAAATAGCTCAACACCCTCTTAAATCATGTTATTGCTATATTTGAAAAGGCTGTTGTCTTGCTTGTGGTTTAAGGGGGGAATCAAAATTACTCGCCTTGACCACTCCGTAGCAATTGATGGCGCCCCTCTCGGACATAATGTAGGTCCTGGTGGTGCCGCCTAGCGAGACGGCTGAGATGACGGCATGAGTTGCATCCAGACCAGCCAAGCGTCCTGCTGTGGTGCAAACTGAAAATACGAACGAGCATGGAGCACACAGAAATATCTTGAACATGTTCGATTGCAAAAATAGAAGCCCTGTTATCTTTGCATTGTGAAGGGAGCTCAGTTTAAGCTTTTCAGTGCGGGGTCCGACTTTAGAGTCAGAATGTGACGTCTATAGACGTCAGATTCTGACGTCTAAAGTCTATCCCCGCAGAGAAAGAGTAACCGTTAAGATATTTATAAAGGCCGTAGACCCATGACATAGGTAGGCCTAATTAAGATTGAAATGAAGCGGAAAAAAACTAACTAAGACATTTGTGATGATTTCAAATTGAAAAAACCCTTTGTCTTCCGTGGTTTACACAAACATACCTCTGCGCTTTAAGGGCTAAACTGATAGGTAATCGCAAAGCCTTTGACAATCGCTCGGGCGAGCGAAGGAAAACGCTCTCTATAACCCACCATGCCCTATCACCCGCACCCTCACATCATCATCTGTACATCATTTCATCTCATCAATTGACTGCAACGTTTTTATCGTATTACAATGTCACTCAAAAGACCTTTTGTGCCGAAAAGTGACCTAAAGCAATGATTTACTACTACTACTACTTTGACAATCACAATCCCGTCCTCGAGAGCAGACTGGTACATGTTCACGTGTTTAGTATAGTCTGATCAAGAACTTTATATATTTGTTGGTCCGATATTGCCTACTTCGCCAGTTTCTAAACGTTAACAAAACGTTTTCAATTTGTGCCCCATTCAATGAAATTGTTTGAAATTTGCAAAGTGCGATTCTTCACAAGTATTGTTCTTAAAATAACGTACTTTGTAGATATCGTGCCACAGAAAAATGATATATACACCGGATCATGTTATAGATCAAACGCTAAATTAAATCATTTAAATTTTCACCCACTTTCAGTCGTGTCTCGCTATATCGCTACCCACAACTTTAAGTCGTGAAAATCACTCACATTTATTTAACTTGAGACCAAACATTTGCAAATTGTGATGTTTAAACTCTTATTTCCTTCCCAATAACAGTGATTTGATCGGTTTAAAAAACGGATTAAAATAGCCGTGGTTAGCGGTGTAAGATTTGAGTACGGCTCGTGACTGATATCAAACAAGTCTAGATTTCTACTTTTCTATTAACCCTCAGAGCGCTGAATTATTTTTGTAAAGACATGGGGACCAAAGGGTTTTTTTCAATTTGAAATCATCACAAATGTCTTAGTTGGCTTTTTCCGATTCATTTAAATACCTATGTTATGGGTCTACGGCCATTATAAATATTTTTACTCTTACCGTGCGGAGATCGACTTTAGACGTCAGAATCTGACGTCTAAAGTTGATTCCCGCACTGTAAGGGCTAACATGTTCAATGGCCCAATAATAAATATACACCATTTCTATATTCTACGGATTCCCTCTTAGCCCTGAAGCAAATAATAGGTTATGTACTCTGTGAACAGTGGGCCAACATCGAATCGACATTGGGGCAAGTTACGTGTATTAATATAATGTTTTGAGTTCCGCTGCCAGCAAATGACACTTATTTCAGCTGACCATTCCAAGCGAGTAGGCCCTGGTATAGGCCTGGTGGTTAAAGCTGCTTCACTGGAAAGCTGGGAGATCGCGGGTTCGCCCCTCGCTCTGGCGTTTAGGTTTCAAAGAAACACAAAGTTTCTTCCCGCTCACTCGTAAAGATTCAGTAGTATGGGGAGCCTCCGTGGTCGGCAGGTACAGTGTTCGGGATCAGTCTCAAAGAGCTCGAATTTCGAATCATGTGCCTTGAGAGTAGTAGTCCAGGCCCTGCCATAAAGTCCCGTATACATATTTTTAGGCATGGATTTTGACGGTTGATTTGAATACAGGACACCTCCAGCATCAATATTCTACTGGGTGTTTTTATTCAATTTACAGCGAAACTTAGAAATAGGCCATTTTCCAAGATGGCCGCCATTTGGCCAAGGTCAAACTTTAAATTGACATAATTTTCGACAGAATAGGAGCAGTTTCATGATTTTTGTGTCTACTATAGGGTTTTCAGGTATGCCCGATCTAGTGGTGTGGTTGAAAATAACTTCGGCCATTCCATTGTGGGTAAAATCTAAGATGGCCGCAATATTGCCATTAAATTGATATGGATACTATTCACCCATATTACTAGTAAGCAGTTGAGCAAAACTAAAGATAATTTTGATCATTATAATTATGAACATCATAAGTTTTTGGTATCCAACTAATAATTTATTTTAATCATTTCACAAATGTGACATAATTATTCCTCTCACTATTACCAAAATAAAACAGACTCGTGTGAAAGTGCTTATTTCCCTCAAAGCAGTTACACCAGCCAGGATCTGGTGCGTTCATCTCAAGCACTGGCACTTTATTTTCTAGAAGTTGTGTTCTGGTGTAGTAGATCGCGATGTACATTTATATATTACAGATATGTTTTTGGAAAATCGCTGACCAACGGTTGTCCTACGAGAGACGAAGGCACAGCAGCATCCATTGCTTTCCATTTTACACGTGATGCTGTATAATTCTCTACAAAGCCAAATTCCAGTATCTGCTTACTTGAAAAGTAGGCAGATACTGCCGTTTGGCTTTGCAGGGCAGTGTAGACTTCCGGATGGTAACCCTCCGCTCAACAGCGGAGACAATACAGCACCTGCATCAGTGCAGGCGCTGGTGTAGGCCGTGGTAGCCTTAAATAACCAACAATAGAGTGCTCGACATTAGGTCACTCACAGGGGATGAATGGAGTTACCATTCATATTGTTACTCTGTGGACGGGATTCCTGGGGACTAATCCGACCAAAGGATAGCGCAGCAGCGCGAAATGCCACAGAGTTTCAGCATTATATTGCATGGCGAAACCCGAGTCTCCGGCCGGGGGTAGATCCTCTAGACATTACAGAACCCCTTATCGGCGAGCAAATGAAAACGCTCTCAATAACCCAACATGCACTATTAGTCAGGCAGAATGCTGATATAAACTTGATATTCATACAGAAGTTTATATTTTGATGGATTTGTGTTCAGCAGAGGCTAGAGTCATCATTTCCACCGGGAGTACTAAATTTCACCTAGTGGCAATTTTTTAATTTGCATATTTCCAAGATGGCCGCCAATCGCTAAACTCAAATCTAAAAATGGCATATCTCTGCGCATATTTATTCAAATTTTATGATAATTGAGTCGATTCCCATCAAACTAAATTAATATATCAAATAGTTTACCATTGTGGTGGATGTAAATTTAATTGATATAGAATATTGCTAAATTTTCACACACATATATTTGTGATGACAATAAGATTCCTACACATTTTCTACTACATGTATACAGGGTCCGAAATAAGGATTTTCGCCATTTTTTGTCCATGGGAAACCACATTGTAGTTTTCCTCAAAACCCGATTCATCTGCTGAATTACGAGCATTTACAAATTATTGCCGTGTGTCGCTTTCAATTGTTATTCAAAAATATGATGGTTGCGATCTCGGCTTTGCTATTCTGTTGACATAATTGTGCTAAATGTATCGGAATTTAGGAAACTAACAAACAACACGTTCTTAATATTCCCACATGTTTTTAGAAAGATATATTATTTTACAGAGATTCCGGAATTGGATGGCGACGGTCTTGGATTTTGCTGCTTCATTGAAACGAATGTGTTGGGAAGTTGAACAAGGGTGTAACAGACCATTCAAAATGACATTTCATTGATATTTCTATGACAGATACATGAGATGTTTAGAAAAATTCTTAGAAAACTTTGACTTAAGACTTTGGCACAATATCGTCCAATACAAGCTGGGATTCAAGCCGGACATGACCAAAACATTAAAATAGATGAACATTCCAATAGTAAAGGGATATATTGTATATGGACAAAATGATTTATAAAACGTTTATAAATTTTCATATTTCTCCAATGGAATAAATAAGCCTAATAATATTTGACTTCCTGTAATGCAACAAATATGGAATAAAAATATCGCGAAATGCCAGCATTTAGGCCTAATAATATTTAACCTCCTGTAACGCAACAAATATAGAAATAAAAATATCACGAAACTCCAGCATTTACTGTAGGCGTGACAAGCTTACCTTGAGCCCCTGTGAAGTATGATGAAGAAATGATCAGAAAACTCCATAGAATGCACGGCTTGTAGAATCCGAGTATCCATGAATAGTGACCCTTCATTCCACACATAAAACAATCCATGACGTGTCTTACACAAAAAATAAACTTCACATTTTATGCCAGCGCATAAATATACTTTTTGTATTATTTAGTTGAGATCGTCCGAGCTTCGTTTGGACGACGGCTAAGACTTATTTGAGTCGGTATGATGGTGCTGACTTGGCGACGGATCAAATCAGTTACAAATCGATAAATTTAAATGATCATAGCACCCTCTGGTGAGTCGCTCCATCGGTACCTAGCGAATAAAAAATAAATGTAAAAATATCTTGGTGTTAAGTCTGCCGATCATTTAGACAATTAAAAGGAGCTGAATAAATAATCATAATAAATAAATGGGTTAAATATGTGAATATGATGTAATAGTCCAGCTGTTAGTCCAATGGTGGGCTACTTTTGAGCCGTTATCTTCGACGCTGGTCCGACAGTAGCCCAATGAGGTCATCCACAGTCCCATGTACATTATGTTTTAGATGAAGTAACAAACTAGGCCTATTTTCATGGTGTGCTACTTTGCTACCAGTAAAGCATAAAGTATGACCATTTATTTGATGAGCTGAAAACGCTGTCTTATTAATAAGTATTGTACCCCAGTCGATGTGTGTATCATGGGAAAATTGAAAGGTCTGATATTGGTTGCTATGTGGGATGCACCTATGGGGAGCTCTTGTGTATGCTGTTGATGTTGTATTATTGTGTTCTACTAAGTCTGGTTTTCCCAAAATACTAAATATCTGTAAAATTAGCTTGTAAATTTATCTGATAATATAACTATAACCAATAATTTATTCTTGCTATTACGTTGTTTTTAATGCAGACTAATCAAAACTTATTGTATACAGAAACAATCAGTGCAATGTAAATAAATATTAATATTACACTTCAACGTGAATAAATATATACGGAATCTGGTGGTGTACATTTAGGAAATATCATTGACATTCCCATAAAAAAACGCATCTCAGATGGAATTTCTGAAGCTAATAAGAGGTTTTTGTTCGATTATTAACATAGACTCATTGTCACTCTTGAATCAAGCTGGCTCTCAGCTTTGGGACCTAACGTTGAAAGAATCTGAACGCTTATGCACAACATTGTTTGAAGCAGTCAGACGTATTTATAAAATGTCTCCTCATTCATTCATTGTATGCAGAATACAATGTAAAATATTAACAAAGATAGCAACAAACATGTGACCCCGACACAACCACGAGCCAACATCGGTTTAATCATGTTAATGTAGACCTGCCGTACCTGAGGTAATTTAGTATGAATCACACAAAATATATCATCGCTAATTCTTGCGGAAAAAGTGCTATCTGGGATTATTTCTCTAATAATTTAGACACACCGAAAAATCGTAATGATAATAATGTATTAAATGTTAAAACAATGTTTAATTATTAGGCAACGGACCCCAGTACGTATATATCTTGATATGCGGAATCGTGGCAATTAATAAATAAATATAACTAGCCCACTTCTAAAACTTTATTCAAGAAATGTAGTATCCAATGTAACTTAAGCTTAACGTACCAAAGATCAGTTCAACGACAGACAAAAGATATTTACTATTTATTTGAAAAATGACCCGTTACAGCTATTTGCCAATGGAAGAGATACATTACATTCGAAGAAAGTCACGGACTGTTTGGGACAAATATAGTCTGAAGCCAATCATGCAAATGATCCATGTAAAAAGAACCACGAGTATGTTAATCCAATAAATTATATGAGTGCAAATGTATCATTTTCCAGACGTATCGCTTACTTATTATTAAACATGATACATCTATGAGTTTTCATCTTCAGGAAGCCACATCACTAACCGTCCTCATATTATATAGTTCATGTCGTGTTCACACTCAGGGATCTGAGCTAGACGATTTAATTTTTTACCCACCTGAAGTTGCGTCTCGCTACCGCGACCCACAACTTCAGGTGGGTAAAAATACATAATTTTGCAGAGATTGAACCGAAGCATATGTCAACAACTAGACAATTTAAAGGTGATCTATCACCCCTTATATAGTATGAATAATTTTGTGACAAATAAATCAAAATTGCCACAAGATGGGGCACAATTGTTTCCTTATATGGTGTGATTGGCTATCATGTGACCCTCTGAGAGGGTCACATGATAGCCAATCACCCCATATAAGGACATAATTATTCATGCCATATAAGGGGTGATAGATCACCTTTAATGTTCATGTCTACTTCATATTTTCTAGTTGGAAAGATACACGAAACGACTGAGGGTGGCTAGAGACGTGATTAGCGCTTTAACTGTTATCCTTTAACCCTTTAAGTCCTCACGATGCATAAAAACATCATTTTACGTCCCTGAAAACTGACTTAGTTTTCTTACAACTTGGTGTTTTAGAATGAAAATTTCTATGAAATTGTTTTACCAAGACATGGCAATTTTCATTAATTTGTCACCCTCTTCAAGTCATATTCATCCATTACAAGTCGAGAATTGCGATAGCAATTCGCGGCTTGTAGTGGATGAAGATGACAATGAATGGTAAATTCAGGCCTGAAAGGGATGATACTAGTTTCATCTTTCATACTTATCATCATCCAGCAGGCAAAGTGTTGTATGTGTCATTCGAATGAGTTGCATATACCCCTCTTTAACTGCTAAAGGACCACGTGTGCTTACGATAGAAATCCCTATTTAATTTTGTAGCTGCAGTCTTTCGTAGCTGCAGTCAACAGTGAACATCCCAAACACAATTTATCTCACTTTATACACTGAAACATGTCCTTATTATCGCACTCATTCACTACTTCCATACTTTTGACCCTTAGAGCGCTGACAATTTTTGTATTAACCATCGAAACCAAAGGGTTTTTTCAATTTGAAATCATCATAATTGTCTTAGTTAGCTCTTTCCGCTTCATTTGAATACCTATGTCATGTGTCTACGGCTATTAGAAACATTTTTACTCTTACAGTGCGGGGATCGACCTTAGTCGGCAGAATCTGACGTCTACTGACGTCAGATTCTGACGACTAAAGTCGATCTCCGCACTGTAAGAATAAACATATTTGTAATGACCGCATAGCGATAACATAGGTATTCAAATGAATTAGAAAGAGCCAACGAAGACATTTATGATTATTTCAAATTAAAAAAAAACACTTTGGTCCACAATATTTTTATCAAAAATAATTCAGCGTTTAAAGGGCTGACACTCAGTTGATGTTTCGACTCACTTGAAACTGGAGACTTTGAAATGTCATACACACTATAAGCCAAAATCACCAAATTATTTCCTCTGTCTTCGTTTTATGATTTATGATTATTTCAAATTAAAAAAAAAACTTTGGTCTACAATATATTTTTCAAAAAGAATTCAGAGTTTTAAGGGTTGGGGGCTAACTCTCAGCTGGTGTTTCCACTCACTTGAAACTGGAGACTTTGAAATATCATCCACACTATAAGCCTAAAGTAACCAAATTATTTCCTCTATCTCCGTTTAAATTGATAAACATTTTATATATTAAATTGACACATACTAATAGCAATATTGTTGAAAAATCACATATTTCATTTATATCGGCCATAATATTAAAAAAGAGATGCATTTCAAATTAGTCTATTCAGTTATCATGGTTATAGACCTGCTTATCATGACAGAACCTGCATGTCATGACATGAAATCGTGACGAGTCACAGTAAACACAAAGGATTTGTATAACATTTGTACAATGGTGGACCAACGTCGCAGTTTGCTGGTTGTTCCAAGGGATGCTATAAGTACGGATATTAACACGACTCGGCGCCTTCTTTAGAAAAAATTATACCAAGACGCTTAAAACAATAAAAGAGATAATGGGATTTCTAGTGTGAGTATACCTTTTTTGAAATGATGTTATTTTAGTAAATGCAGATACGATTGTTCGTTGTCTAGGAATATAGCTAAAACAAACTTTTTTTGTATAAAAACATATTTTATTTGTTTATACAAAAGAAGAATACTGAAAAAAAATCAAAGTGAATAAAATGTGTGTTCATACATAGTACATGTACATATTTTCCATTGGGATATTTTAAAGTATAATACAATTTTAAGTGGACTAAGTAGACATTGCTTGGCAGGTCACAATTAACAAAAAAAACAGAAAATAACACATAACGATTATATATCAATCAATTGACAAACCACAAAATTAAAGAAGATAAAGACCACCTCTTTGCATTACAATTAATGTTGACCTGACCGTTTTTGCCAATTGTACTGATAACTCATTTGTAAGCCGCCATGCGAGAAGGTATATCTTCGCGGGCTTGTTACAAGTATTTATGACATCATTTTAATTTTAATTATTACATAGCTAAAATAATCTCATTAAATAAAAAATAATAAACATTGCTGTAAAATTATTTCAGTTTATAATACAAGAAAGGCACGGCCATCAAATCTACTTTACTGCTGCCCTTTTCGCGTGGCTTGGCACATTTTATTCACGAAGTTATAGGTGAAAAAAACTTGGAATCTGAAACTATGTATTAGTTGTGTGCACTACGACGCTGGCCCAACGTCAGCCCAACATTGGGCCGACATTTCTTGCTTGCTTCCAGGATAGCGCAGCTTGGTTGATCTCCCCGATGATCTGCAAGCCACCTGCGGTCCCAAATCAGTGGTAACCATGGCAACCACTATTACATAATCCCACTAAATCATAGAAAGCATTTGTGGTTGACTTAATTTCGATCATTTTCTTCGGTAAATTGGTAGAAAAGAGATTATGAAGGCTGGCCTGATCCAAAAAAAAATCACAGAAAATACTATTGTTGTTTTCTTATTTAAATGAGGTGAAGCTGGCCAATGCCCTCCAGCACCATTTTCATTGCAGTATTTTCGAATACAATTGATAACGTTGCCAGATAATACATTATTGAAAACCAGGACGAGGACTAAACTATAAAAATAAAAATATTTACTACCATCAATTAGTTTTAAAAAGTGTTCTTTTATATCAAGACAATTTTCCCTTCTGTAAATTACGATAAATAAAAGGTGCGGTTACATTGTACGTGAGTGCTGGTTAATAATTACGTTTTTCTCTGTGACTGTATAATGTAACCAGACGTATAATGTTACCGGTTACATTATACGTTTGGTTACATTATACGGTTCTACAGGACATATTATCCTAACATTAACAGTCAGTCAATTTTTTTGGGGGGATTTTGTCATCTATCAAACAAAGAGTTTTACGTGACACATACATCACGTTGACGGCACTCATTAAGTGACACATACATCACGTTGACGGCAGTCATTTGAGTGGCACATACATCACGTTGACGGCACTCATTTGAGTGACACACAGATCACGTTGACGGCTCTCATATGTGTGGCACATACATCACGTTGACGGCTCTCATTTGAGTGGCACATACATCACGTTGACAGCACTCATTTGAGTGGCACATACATCACGTTGACGGCTCTCATTTGAGTGGCACATACATCACGTTGACGACTCTCATTTGAGTGGCACATACATCACGTTGACGGCACTCATTTGAGTAGCACATACATCACGTTGATAGCACTCATTTGAGTGGCACATACATCACGTTGACGGCACTCATTTGAGTAGCACATACATCACGTTGACAGCACTCATTTGAGTGACACATACATCACGTTGATGACACTCATTTGAGTGACACACACATCACGTTGACGGCACACGTTTGAGTGACACACACATCCCGTTGACGCCACTCATTTGAGTGACACACACATCACGTTGATGACACTCATTTACGTAGCACATACATCACGTTGACGGCACCCATTTGAGAGACACATACATCACGTTGACGACACTCATTTGAGTAACACATACACCACGTTGACGGCACTCATTTAAGTGGCACATACATCACGTTGACGGCACTCATTTGAGTGACACATACATCACGTTGACGGCACTCATTTGAGTGACTCATACCTCACGTTGACGGCTCTCATTTAAGTGGCACATACGTCACGTTGACGGCTCTCATTTGAGTGACAAATACATCACGTTGACGGCTCTCATTTGAGTGACAAATACATCACGTTGACGGCTCTCATTTGAGTGACAAATACATCACGTTGACGGCACTCATTTGAGTGACACATACATCACGTTGACGGCACTCATTTGATTGACTCATACCTCACGTTGACGGCTCTCATTTGAGTGACAAATACATCACGTTGACGGCTCTCATTTGAGTGACAAATACATCACGTTGACGGCACTTATTAGAGTGGCACATACATCACGTTGATGACACTCATTTACGTAGCACATACATCACGTTGACGGCACTCATTTGAGTGGCACATACATCACGTTGACGGCACTCATTTGAGTAAGACATACATCACGTTGACGGCACTCATTTGAGTGACACATACATCACGTTGACGGCTCTCATTTGAGTGGCACATACGTCACGTTGACGGCTCTCATTTACGTAGCACATACATCACGTTGACGGCTCTCATTTGAGTAACACATACATCACGTTGACGGCTCTCATTTGAGTGACACATACATCACGTTGACGGCACTCATTTGAGTGATACATACATCACGTTGACGGTTCTTATTTGAGTGGCACATACATCACGTTGACGGCACTTATTTTAGTCTTTGTGATAAACACTTGTCGAACATACAGAATACCCTATAGTACATTGTATGCACATGATTGTGCGAAGGTAAATTTAACGCCGTTTTAAACAGAGTGTTAATTTTTTAAATAAAATAAATTATGGATATTGTGTTAATCGGAAAAAAGTACATGTCATTTGTCGTTCCAGGAGAAAAAGAGAAGAGGTTTTGCTATTTACCCTTTGAGCCCTCACGATGCATTAAAGCATCATTTACATCCCTGAAAGCATACTTAATTCCCCTACAACAAAGGGTTTTAGAACGAAAATTTTAATGAAACTGATTTACCAATGCATGGTAATTTTCTTAAATTTTTCACCTACACCAAGTCATCCTCATCCACTACAAGTCGAGAATTGCGACAGCAATTCGCGGCTTGTAGTGGATGAAGATGACAATGGTAAATTAAGGCTTGAAAGGGTTAATTACATAATATCTATCCGTATCTTTTATTTTGCATTTAGGAAGGCCACAATTACAGATCTCCTTAATTATTATTTTACATTGCAATAAATATCAGTGGACTAGATTGTGCTACGCAGATGCCTAATATTAATATACTTCTTTTTTCCAGTGATGTACGAATGTCTTTGCTGATAGTGGGATGTACTTTCAATCTGGCAGCATCTTTAATAGGAGTGGACAAATACCCTGTCAATAATCCAGAAGGAGTATTCCTGAGTCTCAAGCCGACACAAGATCGCGCCAATTCCTTGAAAACAATACGCCTGCCAGTAGATGATTTCAGAAAGATGCCAAGCCAGTTTACTGTCAAAAACTCCAACGAGGCTCAGCCTTCCAGTCAATTCATAACAAGCCTGAACTATATGGTGGATCCGGCCAGTAAGCGATATGTTGACAGCAACCAGATTTGCCGTAGCGTATGTAGTTTTTGCATGGCCGTCTCGTCACGTCGGGTATCCGCCCTGTGTTACCCACAGTGTATCCAAGGCGGGGAGGAATTCACCTTTTGTTTTACTTTATGGACATACACAAAGAACAAGGGACAATAGAAAAAACAGTTACAATTAATAATCTCTAGAAGTTATAGCGTATTTAAATGTTATCCCTTATATTGTATTCTTCTCTAAAGCTATACGTATTTGAGTTTTTATTCATTTGAAGTTATGTCTCGCTACCGCGACCCACAACAGTAGGTGGGTAAATGAATACTTATATGTATGTACATTTAGAATCCAAAAAAGAGTCATTTGTATGTTCATTTGACCTTGAATTGTTCTTGTTTGAAGGTCGTGCAGAAAGGCTGAAAATGACTAGAGAACTTTAACCCTTTAACAGTCGGTGCCGTCCATATTCGTTTTTTACATTTTTTATTAGCATATTACATATCAGCTTTTAAACCTGTTAAAAATAAAACGTGACATTAATAAGCAAGATTAGTTGGGCTCTATTTTGGCAAATCTGAATAATTTCCACTGACTTGAAGTTGTGGATCGCGTCAGCGAGACACAACTTCAAGTGGGTAAAAATTCCAATTGAATAGTTTGGCGGTTAAAGGGTTAGCTATTCTTTGCTCAAAATCCCTACAAAAAACGTACTCCTCGAGCCCAAGCTTAGTTTTTAAATGGTGATGTGATACTTCAAATAGACCTTCATAAGGTTCCATGGGCGGGGCCATAGGGTAGTGGTTAGCACCGCTGCCTTTCTGGGTTTGTTTACCTGTCTTGGCGGTTTGAAAGAAACACAAATGTTTCTTCCCCATTCACGCGTAAGACTCAGTATAATGGGGAGCCTCCGTGACCGAGAGGTAGCGTATGAAAATCGCATTATTGCGAACTTGGGCACTGAAGGGTTAAGTGTGATTCGTTTATTAGCAAACCAGCCCGTTTTCTCGTACAAGTTGCGATATATCGTAGGCTTCTGATTGGTCGAGATGACCATCTCGACCAATCAGAAGCCTACGTTATATCGTAACTTGTACGAGAATCCGCACCCAGATCACTGCTAGTAAGAAAGAATGGGTGTTTAAACATCAGATGCTTGGTCTCAAAATAAACAAATATTAGTAACTTTCACCAGTTTGAAGTTGTATAGCGAGACAGAATTTCGAACGGTTGAAAATTTAAAATATATAACATTTCAAGGTGGTGGAAATTTAAATTTTATATTTTTTTAGGGTTTCAAGGGTTAATTAACTTCTGTTAATTATTAGACAAGGCGGATTTTCAGAAATCTGTACACCCTGATGCTTTTTTTAATAGAAACAATTGCAAAACGGTTCTAGCATAATCAGGGTGTGCTGAATCGGAAAATCGGTGTTACAAGGCTGAAAAAATAATCCCACATGGTCCAATTTAGCCTATTTCCAAAATGGGCGCCGCCGGCATATTTACCATGAGTTATTTAATCATTGTCGACTGTTTTTTTTATTATATTGTAAAATTCACAATGAAAGCCTAAAATTTCAGCTTGGTAACAGGCAATTTCAGATACAGCACACCGTAATTATGCTAGAACCGTTTTGCAATTTCTTCTACTAAAAAATGCGTTCAATTTTTTTCTAGGCTTTGTTTTGAAATATACAACGTGTCTAATGGAAAAGTACTAGTTTATGACAACTTAATCTGTCCGTCATCATTTAAGTATTAACTAGCTATTTAAAGCGACACAATGAGGCTGAAGTCATAAAAAATCGGTACTTTTATTTTGGTCTTTTAATATCACCAAGAAATTTGTCTATATTCCTTGACATGACCATAAGATGTAAACATGTCCATAGACTAGAACGGCAACAGTTTGTTAATTTTTGTGCTGCGCATTTACCAGTTAAACTGTTTATAAAGACGAAATTCCAAAATTCTTATTTCGGACATGCATGTCCAAAATAAGAATTACGGTAATTTAGCCTCTATATCTCGATGTGCTTCATACTGTTGAAAATTAGTCAAATAAATGAAGCCTAATTTACATGATATGTTTGCATAACACCGCTGTGAGAAAAATATATTTCATTAAATCTATATATATAAATATAGCCTGTCTTGTTGACTTGATCTGAAGCAGACCATAGTAAAACATTTTAATGTAATGGGCTCGAACCCATAGCTGGTAGTCTGCTGTTAAATCACTGACCTTTGGCCTTACACAGTCTAATCAAGTGTTTGGCCAGCGCTGCTTCAGTGACTGGTAGGCATCATTTCAATGATGCTTTCTGACACTGGCAAATCGTCTAGTTGGTCGGTTAGCTTAATGGTGGACCGCACCAACTCACATATGAAGCGTGGAGGACTAATAATCTATAAAATTGACATGTAATTTACATTCATTTAAAGTTGATAAAATTAATAGTAGTCGATTTTGATAACATTGAGCATTATTGTAAATGCAAGATGGCGTCCATGATGGCCGCCAGCTTACCGCAAATAATTGAAAATTGCATAAGATATTGACTTTTCAATATATGTTTTAATGTAATACCTCTATATATGGGTATTTCTATCACTTGAGAATATGTCAAAGGTTTGGGGATGTATATATTACCCACAAACACATTTACTTCGATTTTGTTTTTAATATTATTCTTATTAGGCAGATCGTCCAGTTTGAAGGCCATCCTGAATTTACACAAACGCTCAATAATACCAGCAGGGTATTATCCGGATTCTAAATCTATAAGATCAAAATCAGTCAAAACCTGTATGGGGGTATTTTTGCAAGGTTTAACTGTTGGTTGGCTACTGTAGTATAGAAACCAAAAGGGTATTTTTGCAAGGTTCAGCTGTTTGCTACTGACCTATGTAAATAAGGCGGATTTTCAGAAAACACTAAACCCTGATGCCGTTGCATTTTTTAGTGGAAGCAATTGCAAAACGGTTAATTAGGGTGTGATGAATTGGAAAATCGGTGTTACCAGGCAGAAAAAATGGTCCAATTTAGCCTATGTCCAAGATGGGCGCCGCCAGCATATTTACCATGGGTTACCTAATCATTTTTATCCTATTGTAAATTTCGCCATGAAAGACTAAAATTTCAGCTAGGTAACAGCCGCTAATAATGCTGGAACCGTTTTGCAATTGCTTTTACTAAAAATGCATGCAATCAAATTTTTTCAAGCTTTGTTTCGAAATATACAACTTGGCTATATCACTGAATAATCAAAATGGCCACCGCAACTCAAAAATCGACGTATAAGCTGAGTGTGGGGTTTGAACGTATGTCAGAGCTGAAAGTTGGCCTAAGTATCTTCAAATAGCCATATATTGCTCTCCTAAATTTCCCTTTAATCCCAGGTCGCGTTTGTCCAAAAACGGCAAAAATCCAAGATGGCCGCCAGCGGATATTTCGTAAAAATAGATTTTCAAATAATAATCGGATATTCAAGTGTGATAATTCCTGACTAATTTTGGGGCCTGGAACCAATTCTTGGACTCCAAGTTAAAAAATTAGGGTTAAAACATGATCACCATTAGAGGAGCGGCAAATGTCCAGAAGAGCTCTATTTCTTGGTGTTTTTTCAAACAAAAATAAACATTGTTTAACTTTGATTTTCCTTTAGTACAGGTTCTTAGCTGCCAGGAACTGCAATTTTTCACAAAATCGAAAAAATTAAGAAAATTACTTAAATTCGTGTCCTGACCTTAATAGTGGTCCAAATTCAACAATTTAAGTACCGAATTGTTTGTAATCACACGCTGAGTAGTTGTGTAAGCAATACCCTCACATAGACATGCTCTGTAACAACTACAGTAGATAAATTAGAAATTATTTTCAATTTTTTGTTTGTTTTAGGTTTGAGGATGTTTATTTTAACATTCATGTGTGTCTGATTGTGATGTTCTCGTGACTTAAATTATATGCAGTATCATTGTGGCCCTATGCATTAGCGTTGCCATAATATCTCATTTGTATATCTGTGAATTATATTGAGTTGTCAAGATATAAAATAGTGACCCTACCCCTTCTACATCCGAATTCCGCTCACTTATCATAACCAATATTTTCAAGTGTTCCAATCAATATAATTAAACTTGTAAAGAGTTTTTATGCGTACTGAGACGTTTGACATCTTAGTGTTTTTTCAAACAAAAATAAAAGCATAGTTTCTATCAGTACAAGTCCTTAGGTGTCAGGAACTGCAAACCGTTTTATGTGCATTCGTGTGTATCACATTCAAAATTGCGAGTTTATATTAAAGGATAAATGAGATTCACAAAAAAAATTAATGCTCCAAATTCAGCCATTGAAGTTACAAAATATCTGGAATAACAGCCTAAATAGTTCTGGAACCATTAGAATTAGCCTACATTAGGAATACTCATTACCACAATTATCAGATAATGGGAGAAATGGGCTATTTTTTTATCCATCTATTTGGTTTTAGTTTTCAGATTGCTGTGACTGATTTTCATGCTTTATGGCTAAACTGTGCATTATTCTTGTAGCCCTATCAATTGGCTTTACAATAAGATTAATTCTATATATCTGTGAATGATATTGAGCTCTAAAGGTATGAAATAGTTATCCACCCCCATCCCTCTGAATTCAAATTTTTTCCAATAATCATTATATTTGAGATGCTCACTGATTTAGACATTTGCAGTGTACCGCCCAATAAAATTTAAACATGTTTTTCTGTATGCTGAGTAATTCCCAATATGGTCAGCTTGTTTGATACACAAGGTGATGTTGTCAAAATTCCAATATGGCCGCTATCGAACCATCTCCAAGTATAAACTATGGTATGAAACTCCCATATTATTACTGATTCATGCCCGTACAAATAATGGTTTTACATACCCCCCAAAAGCGGTAATTTTCCCAATTAAGCTACATTAAACCCGCTCCAAAAGATAGCCTTTTTAAACACCCACAATTGTCAATTATAGTCCCTCTACCTTACACTTATATGACTGGAATTACCTCAGTTTTAAAATGTGTCATCCCACATAATCTTGTTGGTTATGATCCTTATGCATCAGTAGTTATACTGTATTCACCCTTCCATTCTATTAATGCTATTTATAGTCAATTGCGACATATTCTATATATGTTACTTCCGATTTTGCACCCTGAATTTCCTTTACAAGTTTATAAAGCCTCCATCTTAAATAATGCTACATGACCAATTAGATACATTTATGAGCAAAATAATCCAATTAAAAATACTTTTATTAGTACAGAAAACACAATACACAAAAAACTCACATTTAGAAATAAAGGAAAGGAATCGTTACAATTTACAGATTGACATACACATTAGACAATCCCATTTCACTAATACATCACACCACGTATAATGTAGGCCCCTGTGTTAGAATACGATCTCGCTACTGATGATTGAATGTCTCTTTGTTTTCGATATATAGCTACCATCAATAAGTGGGACAGCCGTACTAATAAATAAATAATAGACTTAACACACTAAAACATTTAGAAAGTTGCTTAGGTTGCGATCTTGCTGCTGAAAATTGACTCACACTTTCCTATTGAAATATTAACATAACATAATAAATATGTGGGGACCGCTTCGGTTTCGACGCCAGGGGTCAGCACTTGACCCAACCACTTGTGACTCAACCAGCGGACCCGCTCCCGCTGGATCAGCCACGAGGCTGTCGCCGCGTTCGACATTCCATCACCATCCTGGAGTCCATCTGAGACTTTGAAGTTATATCAATAAAGCATCAATAATCACCATCGAGTCAAATACGAGTTATTTATGTACCGTCGCCCAGACGGGAGTTAGAATAGGCTAGGAACTTCGCACCAAGTTACATAACCTATTAAATATAATGTCTCAGCATGCCATCTCACTACAATCATTTTAATATCTACACATATAGCACAGAGTGGATTTATCCAAGTGTTCTCGCCACTTTCACACATACACAGCTAAACAGAACAGTGAGAAAATGAGAAAACTGTGTGAAAGTATTTTCATCTGCAGGTACCACCTTGGAGTAAGCTTGTAGTAGTAAAAAAATTGTTTATGTCATTTTTCAGCCGTAATATTTTTTCAAGTTATTTTGTAATAGGCCTACGTTACAACAATGCAATCCGTAGAAGAAAAATGAATGATATACAGATGATGACATAAGGGTGATGAATGATGGAGCATGGTGTATTATTGAAGTAGTAGTAGTAGTAAATCAGACTTTTTGGCACAAAAGGTCTTTCAAGTGACATTGTAATACGATAAAAACATTGTAGTCAATTGATGAGATGAAATGATGTACAGATGATGATCAGAGGGTGGGGGTGATAGGGCATGGTGGGTTATTGAGAGCGTTTTCCTTCGCTCGCCCGATAAGGGGTTCTGGGCATGTCTAGGGGATCCACCCCCAGACATGCCCAGACGGCTGGAGACTCGTGTATTATTTAAATGTTTCGAACAGCTCCGCTATCCAAGGGTCGAATAGTCTCAACCAGGGGTCTGGCCGGACAAATGGTTGCCAACTGGTGGCTGTGTTACTCTCAAGCGCAAGCATTCATTCGTACGGAAGCTCATGAGAGTAAGTAGCCTACCTTCAGCCGATGTGGGAATCCGCCCAAATATTATAGCCAGAGTCATCAGGTCATGGAGGCTGTAGCTTCTTCCTAGCCTAGTGATGCTAACTGCCTAATGAGCTGCCCCATGGGGGAACGAAATAGGTGGTACAGGTGGTATAGGTGGTACAAGTGGTGAGATGGATGAACGTGTGGAAAATTGGTCACGATAATTGATAGTTTTTTCATAGATTTATGCCACACTTTCAACCATCTCATTCCTGTACACTATATGTATATATGTATAATTATGTTTAATTTGATTTATAAACCCCAAGTCGGGTTGGGTGCTTAAAAGACGGGAATTATATATTTATGTGACGTGAAATGTACATGGAAGCACAAATCAGTATAATAAACGATTACTATACTATTACTTTTTACCATCCAAGCTACCCGAAGTAGGACTGCTGGTGTCTGGGACATGACTGACATTTGGAATAACCACTAAATCACCTCTACCAGATTTGGCATTCTAAGGCATGCATGCCTACGTCTGATTCATGCCACTACATCCAGTTTTCTCATTGTGTTGCTGATGGTGTTGTCTCATTGTCATGACGACTGTGTTTATTCTGTCACCTTAAGCGGTATTGTTGTTGTCGTCATATTGCAGTCTTTCAAGGTCTTCTTACTTTCTGGCACAGATACCTTGTCTTCTTTTAGATCTAGCTTGAGATTTCAGAAGTTTGGACTCGACTTTCTATAGACTCAGCCTTCAACATAATGTCTTTTCTGCTATAGTTATGAAATTAGTTGGAACACTGCTGAGGTATGGTAATTATCACCACTGACCAATATGACCAAGTCAGCTTGCTTCTGCACTCGGCCAGGCAGAAGCTTTTTTATTATTGTGCTTGAAGGAGTCCCGCAATTCGCAATATCTGATCTAACAGGCCATGAATAATCTTGAGAAGAGGTGGCAGTAATCTTTCAGCACTTCTCAGCACTTTGAACATCTGGCAACATTGTCATGCTTGTAGACATAGAAACACTAAAAATTGGACCAGACGTTTTTGGCGTATAGCTGCTGGTTATTAGGCCAACAAACACAACTTCGTTCTTTTTGATGTTACGTCATTTACCGTTAGGTCAGCTTACTCTATTGGAAAAGGTTTCCTTTTCAATACTGCTTGCATTCTTTAAACCTTCTCATCAAAAGGTGAAATTGAAGGCAGGTGAAATTGCTGGTAATAGCTGTATCCTTGAAACGTGATATGACCTAATACACTACTTTTAAATGCTGCTGGTCAAGAAACATAATTTACCTCATGGTGAAGCGACTTAATTCCGAAGTGGATCGGAACAATGCTACCATTGACAAATGTTTCAAGAAGGGCTGCAGATCCCCCATACCTTCTCTTCCTTGACACATATACACGACGTTTAAATGACTGGATCTTGGAATAACGCCACCTTTCACATACTGAGCCACTTACAGCCTCTCCAGGCTGGGATAAGAGTTCGAGGGCCTAATTGTGTGATATGCCGATGACATTATCGTTGTCAGCAACATTGTGTACCATGGAACTGATACCAGTGACATGTTTTATTATAGAGACATATTTTTAGTAGCGATGCTAGGACTGCATAATCAAGAAATATAGCATGGAGTATTTTTTGAAATTATGTTTCAACATGTCACGTAAAATTATTTCACCAAACTTCGCCTTTGGATAACTACATTTTATGTGTTAGATAATGTGAGATAATTTTTTCTATATTCTTTTTAAATGTCAGGACATTTCACCCATTTTGATGGGCTTCAGCTCAAAAACGGGTGGGTGGATAACAGTTATTTTGGAATAATCAACTCAAAATGCACACTTTTTTAGCAATGTCACTCATTCCACTGATAATCTTCAGTCTTTACCTGGATGATAATGCAGTAAAAAAACAGGAGTGAGTTTCAAAAATTTTAAAATGCAGACAAACCTTATCTCTGGTTAGACCTCGCTGGCATTATTCACATACCCTGTTAAACATTCCAGTGATTGAACTCTGTGAGAGAGCTGGGCCAAGTGTAGTTGAAATTATAATTATATGCCCTTGCTGTGAAAGTGATCCATCTTAAATTGTACCAGCCGATGCGGCTCCGCCAGTTTTGGCACGTCAGGAGAGACAATGTCTACATTACAACTCCTCTCGCCAGAAAGAGTATATAGGTCACTAATTAATCATAAGTCTCACTTCCATTTATATTGACTAGTGATAAACGTCACCAGTTTAAAGAAAACAAGGCAAGCGCTAGGCACCAGTAGCACAGTCCAGCCAGTGAATATATGGATGACTGTCGAAAATAGATACTTTTATACATCTCATTAAACTCGTTTAAGCCCCATACATTAACAGTTATTGCTATGTGCTTCGATGTAGCGAAACAGAAATGCATGTAAACAGACAATATTGAAAAGTTCAATAACTGTCCAAAATGCATTGTAGATATCTGAATTGTGATCAAATGCCCACTGGAGTGTATCCAAACTAGAACAAACAAATTCAGAATATATACAAGCATAATTTGATGCATACGGAATATAAAAGTATAATTTGATACCAGTACCATTGAAATATTATTTTTGAGAAAACTTGTTCTGTCGATGTCATCTGGCACTAGAAAAGGAATTTGAGGTGCCAGAAGAATATCAATTTGACACAATATCATTCAAACCGGCTAAGAAGATCCATATTTCTGAGACAAAATGGTACGTTCTTGGTTTTCAAAATTAGGAAAAACTAACGCGGCGTACAAAACAGATATAGTTTAACACAATTCAAGATCACACAAGTCACATAATTCAATTTATGAAGAAGTACATTTGGCGGCCATCTTAAAAAATGGTCATCATCTTGGATTCTAAGAATATTAAAATAAACTCGACATGTAAGACAACTAATGTTTTGACACTAAAATAAATCAAATACATGAATTAGCCCCCTTTTTATTAGAAAATTGGTAATTAGAAATTCATTTGGCGGCCATCTTGAAAAATAGTCGCCATTTTAGATTTTCCACAGGCTAGCTGTCGTATGGAATGCTGAAGCATACTCTTAAGAACCATCATGCTAAATTTTACTTCCAAATTGTTGTTAGTTGCTCCACAGTAACAGCTGGAACACATTTCAAGAGCAAAATTAAGATATGCAGTTTTACTCGGCCGGAATAGTAATTTAGGGGGGGGGGGGGTAACATAAACGGTTCCTGAAGGTTCATTTATCTTAAAATACCTTCGCGTAAAAAAAAATTTCAAAGCTTTTGATAATTGAAAATATGAGAATTTGAAAATACAACTTAAAAAATAAACCTTAAAAAATGTCAAATATATTGACATCGCAACATTTTTAAACCTAAAACGACAAAAAAATAGGTCAAAACATACCCATTTCACAAAATGTAAAAAATTTTTTGGTACATATATCTTTTTAATGCCTATAACGTGACTCAGTCCGTCATTCTAGACAATTTGGTAGGTGAATGGGTGAAATTTGACCAATATTAAGGCCCTGGCATGAATTTAAGTGATTTTCAACATTTATCGATATATTGCATACCCTGTCATGGAAATGCTCAATTTTGAAGGTTATGCACAAGGCTGCACACAAAACGGATTGCAGTTCCTGAAACCTAAGATTATACACTAACAGAAAATAGAAGCTAGACAATGTTTATTTTTGTTTGAAAAAACACCTCTCTTTTGGCGATTTGCCGCTCTTCTACATCGGTGATAGTGAAATCCAATCTTACTAGTAGTTCAATAGTTACATGTGATAATGACCAGCTCTGTGGCGCTAGTGTCAATTATGTCATCCTAGCCATCAGTTATCCGATAAACAATAACTGTAATGTTTCATTTTAGGTGAAGTTGGTAACTGTGAATCTATTTGAGGGCATAAAAGTAGGCCGCAAAGGGAGTCCTCGGGTTTTTCAAATCCAAAAATTATCTAGATAAAATTCAAACTTGGCTAGTGAATAGAATGAAAATATGAATAGAATCGTGTCCGAGTGTTTCATCTAGCCATTTCTAACATGGCGCTGCGCCATGCTGCCCTTTATGAGCGCCACCATCCCCAATGTTGCCCATCATGAGCGCCATGTTGCTCATCATCTATTGTAAAGGCGCCATGCCTCTTTCAACTACTGTTACGTCCAACTGAACCCCAACCTGGTAGTGCTGCGGTTTGGTCGGGGATTTGGGACCCAACCCTTCCCCACGGTATAACAATTCACAACCATATTTTTTAATGCACTGATGTTACCGGGGTGAGAAATGGATGGTTGTGAAGAAACTCAAGATTGTTTTACACATATTTTGAGCGCTTTTCTTGATATCTCCGATATTTCCGAAATATACTTTATCTTAACTTATTGTAGTATTTTTCTAGTTTATTTCATTAACCAAAATGGTCACTGTGGTCTCAGTTATTGAGAGATCTACACCTACAAATGTATTTATAATATATAGTGCTAATAATTATAGTTGTGTGTGTTGTTTATGTAATACAACTATTAGACATCTACGTAATGTTAAAGATGTTTAGTTATTTCGTCATACAGCTTTTTTTTTTGGAAAAGCGTTTTGATAAAAAAAAGTTTTATATGGGTGTGGAGTGATACAAACGAAAAGTCTTAACACATGTAGAATCTACAAATAGGTCTACTTTACATATTTAAAATGTCCGCCATAAAAATATGAAAATGTACCATATTTCGGTACCCAGTCGTCACATAGTTACAAATAATGGTTCTATACCTAGATTTTCTGGTATGGGTAATATATTTCTAAAATCGTTTCATTACAACTACAGTAGGCCTATGTGATGCAAGATTTGACAACTCACAATATTATGAATGATAAATTGTGTTTGTTTTGACTGATAGAACAGAAATGCTCAATGACTTACAAGTGGGTCTAATTTTATTTCTATATTTTGACCGAAATATGGTCTAGAATGCGTCATTTGAGGCCTTAAGTTTAAAAAATTTCAGGGGGAGCATGCCCCAGGACCCCTTCGGAACATATATAATTGCAGCTGTGGTGTTTATAAATTCTTGCAAAAATCGGTGCCTCGCAGTCTGTCAATTCCTGGATCCGCCACTTAAAACTTTTTTTCGTTTTGCCTTTCTGTGTGTTGTATCGAAGCATCGCTAAATCTACTAACTGAACAATGTGTATACACACAAACATTCTATTTACATGCACTATTCCCGGATGATTGGCAGACGACCATATGACTGTTTCATTCATCGGGTTATAGTCCAGTCATTAAAGATCTCAGGTTCAACAAAATTACTTTAAAACGTTTTTTGACAAGTTTGACATCATTAGGACACGTATTCTACATGGAATAAAGTTTACCAAAAATCCCTTCGCCGAGATCACATGGTTAATTTTTTTCTGCATTATTTTTACTTTCAATCATACTAGAAATAACTTTTTGGTGTCCAAACTTGTATTTGATCAGAGTATACATATGTTTTAATTAGTAAAGAAAATCCAATATGGTCGCCATTTATTACGTTATTGACATAAACTATGCACATAAAACTGTGGTGCAGGCAACCTGCCCAATATAATTAATTCCCCCAATAAGGCTAATTAAGGCAAATAAATTGGGGTAATTAAAATGTATATGCCCTTTGCAAATCCTCTGGGTGAAGGCGTTGATGCTTGTGCAAAATTTGACGTTGACTCATCCATATAGGTGTTCTGCATAACTTAAAATGTGTGCCTATTCTTGCAATATAATAGATGATTACCACATTTGGTTGCCGCCCATCTTACAAAGAATCTTGAAAATATACTGATACATGGGAACAAATGCAGCCACTTTTTGTTTTAGATGTTGATGCGATTGGTGATATTGGCCATGTATTTGTCATGTGACAAGCAGACAATATTGAGCATGGAAATAAAACTCTTGATAGCTATAGAATAGTTCATGATATAATGACGAAATTTCAATTTACTAGCTTAAACATAAAGGGTATGACAAAATACATCTAAATAATATTGCATCAAATACCTTAAATCAAGGATATATATTTACATAAGATAGATCCATTCAATCGCGATATCCAGAAAAGGAATCTTGATATTACTGCTAACGCATTCTAACTACTTTTTTCCAGCTAGAAGTTCATTTTCGTATACATTTCATACATATAACTCTATCTGGCCCGACATGTAGGCCTACGTGTTCGTAGGACACTGGAGTATGTGAAGTATTTAGACCACACTAGAATATATAATAACAAACCAATTCTAACCTCCAATTAACAACAATATATCTTGGCCACAGTATTCTCCAGCCAAATTCACATTTAAAAATAAGCATTACATTAGTTCCTACTTGTATTTTCTTTAAAAACATATTTTCGCAAATTTGACCTATTGACCTTAAAAAGAACTGAAATCTTCAAGATAAAATTAGAAACTTACTCTCCAGTTAAAATCACACAAAAATGACGTATTACAATTGTTCCTACTTGTATTTGCTTTAAATCATTTTTCACCATTTTGATCTTCAAACTGACCTTTCAACCTTGAAAATAACATTGAATCATCCAAATTATATTAAAATTAAATTCCTCAGTCGAAATTAAACGGAAGCGAGGTATTACACTAGTAACTTGTTTCATTTGTTAAAAAATCATATTTTACTCATTTGACCTTTGCCCTTGAAAAATAGCGGCCATCTTGAAAAAGCCGGTGACGTTTAAAAATATTGAATTCTGGAACGGGATGGTATAAACTTTCAATTTATGTAAATAAATGTTTTATAACAAACAATGCAGCATTTGAGTAAAGTCAGTCAGGAGCCTCTTTAATTTATTGCAATAATGTTTGTGTCTTAATTTGCGGAAAGACGGGTGCCGTGTGTAGAAAGCGGTTGACATTTCTGAGGAACAGTCCTAATGAACATGTCAAAGTTAACATTTGATGTCGCTAGGTTAAGTGGTTAAGTGTTTAAAAAGTGCTAAAAAAATATGTTCATGATTATTTTCGTGATTAGGGCTTAAAGGATAAGGTTGGAATGAGGTTAGCTCAGCGTCATAGATGGTGAGCCAGCATTACATCAGCATTGGGCCAATGTATTGTGTTATGTGGGTAGTGGATTTTCTGTCGACGAGAGGAGAAAGCGTCACCTGCATAGCAGTCCAAGCAAACACAAGACAATCACCCAATGCTGTTTCAATGTTGGGCCAGCGTTGAAGACGTTGCGCCAACATTGAAACAATATTGGTTTACTGAGGTGCAGCCGCTCGGAGTAGTGTTGGGCCAGCGTCGTGGACAATTCGTCGGCATCGAGCCAGCAATGGGCTGCGACACTGGCCCAACATTGAACCAAAATTGGGTGAGTGGCCTATACATCGTGTGTATCGCAGAGACACGTGTAGCACGACACACTGGCAAGCATTGAATGACTGTTGGTCAGCACCGGCGATACTGGCGGGATGATTTAACGTTGAAGATATATATTTTATCTTGTCTCCTTGGTTTTCCTTAATTATATCCTGGACATTCTGACCCATGCAGAAGACCAATACAGTCATGTTTATAAAATATTAAGCCGAATATTCGTCTATAGCACTCATACAGCCTAAAGCCGGCCTTACTTCGCAGAGAACAATGATTACAATGGCTCCAAATCAAATGTACTGATATAGTTACACATTGGCTTTTAGTTATAATTAAAGGTGATCTATCACCCCTTATATGGTATGAATAATTATGTCCTTATATGGGGTGATTGGCTATAATGTGACCCTCTCAGAGGGTCACATGATAGCCAATCACCCCATATATGGGGTGATTGGCTTTCATGTGACTCTTTCAGAGGGTCACATGATAGCCAATCACCCCATATAAGGAAACACTTGTGCCCCATCTTGTGGCATTTATTTGTCACAAATTTATTCATACAATATAAGGGGTGATATGTCACCTTTAAAATATGTCCGGCTGTTGTTTCTTCAGATTTAATATCTTATTCCATATAACTAAATAATTCTGTTTTGTTTCATATCCACTCGAATAAACTTTTCCAATAATATTGCAGTCTTTTTTTCTCTGACCACAGGTGGCACCACCCGCATAAACTGTAAAACTAAGTATACAATAAAGGTATGTAACCGATGTCACACACAGATAAATTATCCATTGTTCAGATAACTTACCTGAGGTCACAGCTCAGCAATACAAAGTTAATCTGAAAAATGGAGAATCTATCTGTCGGTTAATGTCGGTAAATCTCATCTTACTGTCAAACTGTGTTAATAATGACATTACCTTGTGTTTATTTAAACTTATTATTGTTTACGGGTGAGTGGTCTATTTTAACCCTTTAACCGCCAAATTATTCTATTTTTATTTTCACTCACTTAAAGTTGTGTCTCGCTGACGCGATACACAACTTCAAGTGAGTGAAAATTATTCAGATTTGACAGAGTAGAGGTCAATTTTTTTCAAATCTTGTTAGTTGATGTCCCATTTTATTTTTTAACATATTTAAAATGTGGTACTTAATGCGCTTATAAAAAAGGAAAACCAGAATATATGCGACACCGGCCGTTAAAGGGTTAAGTTCTGAATAATGTGTGTGATATCGCTTTTATACCTTTATTAATGTACACTCAATTACAGTTTATGCGAGTGGTGCCACCTGTGTTCTGACACATCTGTCCTTTCTGCAAGTCCTTCAAGACTCACTGATACAAGTATTTTAGGTATATATTATAATTATGGATACAGGTATCCCACTCAGCATCCATATTTTCTCACCTATTCAAACTATTTCTATAGATATGGGACACACACATGGTTACCCATTCTTTGGATCCAGGGCAGTCCCATCACAGGTTATAGGTGTTGCCTCTAGACTTGTGGACCAGTTTTTCATCGAAATGCATTAGGCTACATTGTTGTCGGCCAATGAGGGTAGCTAAGAATAGTTATCCTATTCGAAGAACACATTCATGTCATCAATTTGTAGGTCACTCTGTCACTACTTTGTTTATGAGTTTGTTGTGGCAAAAAAAATTTACTCTCATTTGATTTTAACATCTGAACATTGTTTTTTAATGTTATCATTAAAAAATTTCTCGGTGGTGTCCCCCTCTCATGGTATCTGATTGTGTGATGATGTGAATAGCCTTCTCAAATATTATTACCTATGTATCCAGTGAAAAGAAATTGTGTTCCTGTAATTAACTCATTCAAAACATATATCACTTTAAACATTCAAACATTGCATTCAAATTATAATACCGACGTCGATATTCGTTTTTTATAGATAATACACGTTGTCTTTTACACTAGATATAACAAATTTTTAATTTCGTTGCTTACTCTATTTTAAAACTGTAATCCTCGATCTTCGGCCTAAGAACAGTTCGTCCGATTCGTTTTTAACTATTATACTCTCCTACGTCCCCATAAACAATTTAATTTCTCATCAGTATATATTACTATGGATAATATGATGGTTCTAGAAGATACATCAATTTTGAATTGAAAATAGACACAGCACAGAAAATCATTTCATTTTCTAGTAGACTATCTTTTCTTTAAGTTTCACTTGCATTCAAAACTATTTCTGATTTCGAGTCGTTCTGCAAATTTTATTTCTGGAATATCCACAGAAATACTTTGCATGTTTGTGTTTATTTGTTAACGGATTCAGTGCTACTCTGTATAAAAGCTCACATACTTGCTAAACACATGATCTCAAATCGACTGTCAAACATAGATGTTCATCAGACTTCCTTGAATGGCCAATTTACCACTGTTCGAGCAATACAAACTCTTGCTTGCCCTGAAAAAGTTAAATGTTAAAGGTGATCTATCACCCCTTATATAGTATGAATAATTTTGTTACAAATAAATCAAAGTCTCCACAAGATGGGGCACAAGTGTTTCCTTATAGGGGGGATCGGCTATCACGTGACCCTCTGAGAGGGTCACATAATAGCCAATCACCCCATATATGGGGTGATCGGCTATCATGTGACCCTCTGTGAGGGTCACATGATAGCCAATCACCCCATACACTCTAAACAATATAGGTTCTTTAGAAGGAACCCTTTAGTACTATTACCATGCAACCCAAGAGATTCTCCTGTCCTGGGGTTGCATGGTGATAGTACTAAAAGGTTCTACTTGAAGAACCTATATTGTTTAGAGTGTATAAGAACATAATTATTCATACCATATAAGGGTTGATGGATCACCTTTAAACATTTCCCAGGCGTGGTCTAGTTGGAATCACTGACCATACAATTAGTTGAAATAATGTGGTAAAATCAACCAATTTGCACAATTTCCTATATCTGAAAGTATGCTGGGGGAAATATTGGACGCCATCTTGAATAACTAAACACAAATTAATGGATCAATTAACATGACATTGTAATAGTTATTGTACTGGTACCAATTAACGTCATTAGTGATGAATACATTATAATAAATAATAACATAGGTCTGACCATATGCCGGTGGCCATGTTAGACGCCATTTTGAAGACTAATAATGCTCCATGTTTGAGTCTTGCCATCATTCAGATTTTGCTTCTACACATCTTCCCATGCAAAAATCATCAATAACCTGGTTCGGGATATTTTTGCAAGATTGTCCCCTTGTCTGCTTGACTATATGTGGCTGGTTTCTGCGATAATATTATAGCTTAAGATAGGATTTCAGGCAATGGCTGCTCATTTGCATAATTCACTTGAATAAGAAAATAGATGTTATTGGAAAGTTTACTGAAATTTACTGCTACATTAAAGCCTAATAAATATCAATAGCGTCCCAATCATGTTTTAACGCATCACCCCCCCCCCTAAACTTGTACCTAGATCCACATATGATATACATCACGAAGCTATTTTTTATAATTATTATTGGGTTGTACTAAAATTGATAAAATGTTTTCTAACTGAAAACATTAACAAAAAATTCAACGTTGGCAACAAGTTGCATTTGCTTTAGTAACAGTTAAACTTACAAACTAACGAGAAAAATAGAGTTGGCAAATTGATCGCAGAATCCCCCTAATATAAACAACTGCCGCCTGACTAAACTCCTTATGGAAGATATTGAATATCACTCGCATCGTAATTTTCTCCGACTTCGCGTGGGTGAAAACTTAAACTATTGAACTACCATCTCCATACTTGTATATTACAATTTTCGTCAAGAAAGATCAATATTACTGTGGTCATTATATACACCGCATGCACCTCCAATCCCCCCCCCCTCCCCCCCCCCCCCCACATAGCGATCCCAGCAAACACGAGACTTTGAACCAGTGTTGGCTTGATGTTGGGCAAGCGTCGTAGACGATGGGCCAGCATCAAACCAACACTGGTTCAAAGTCTCGTGTTTGCTGGGATATTATATATAGCACAATAGTACAGGAAGAGAACAAAAACATTTATCAACATTTTGCGGAGCTATCACCACCACTACAACAGATGATGCCAGCTGTGATCAATTAGCCTTTTGTCGTGAATAGTATACTATTGGCCTATAGTTGATAATGCTTATTGATGCTAATGTGAATCAACAATGGGTATCTGTTCATTAGCGCACCGGCTGTTTTCGAAACTTTATGGATTTAATTAGGTGAGGAGTATACAATACCAAGATGATATGTTTTTTTTACACACACTGTACTTAATACATAATCGTTCAACAGTTGCAATGCTTAACAATCAGCCTCGCGTATTAACTATTGTGCTATATATATAAAGTTAAGCACCAAGCCATAATGTGGTTTAGCAGACTATTTCGGATTATCTTAGTTACTTCAATAGGTATATCTATAATTTCCACACTATATCAACTGAACTTGATATATTCGATAGCAAAGATACGAAGGAAGCAAGAGGTCAATCAAGTTACAAATATAATGTCAAATACACAGGGCGTAGAAAATAAAGCAAGCAAAATAAGGAGCTCCGAAAAGGACAGCGCTTTTAATGTGCTAAATGGAATTGAGGCAGAAAACAGCAGAATAAGTAGAAAGAACACATTAAAGGGACACGTTCGGGGTCAGCGTTTGGGTAGAGGTAGAGAGATGAAGCTCGCTCGTGTCACAGAAGCCCTAGACGCGGCAAAAACGCCCGACGCCATACAGGTGTCGACTATTCCAACGGAACAAAATGCAGTATTATCTAGAGACATAAAAATGCCTGACGGCGCTGTGGTAAAAGCTGAAGAAACAGGAAAGTTTGAAGATACAGGAGATTGCGATGCCCTAATGATGGAAGTCCCTGTCACCAGCCATCAATATCAATCAAAGGGGGTGAAGTACGTGGGACAGAGCACACTGCACAAGACAAATAATACAGTGTTTGATCAAATCAGATGTAACAGAACTAGTCCTGTGTCATTTTCACTGAGGAACAATATTTTCCAGATTAATCTGACAGCCGGGCAGTTTGTGGAGCACTACGAGGATTATTGTTCCAGATATTTTCGTCCCCCGCGACAAGACGACAAGCCGTATTGTCCATGTGTGCCGCCAACATTACGTAAATATTGACCCACTTCTCTACTTAAAGGGACTTGCCCAGGTCTAATATCATAAAAAAATCGGTGATTTAATTTTCGCTTTTAAATATGACCATATGATGTGAACATGTCCATAGACTAGAACTGCAAAAGTTTTGCAATTTTTGTGCTGCGCACTTACCAGGCTAGATATAGAGACGAAATTCCCGTATTTCTTTTTTTTTACATGGTTGTCAATAAATAGAAATCAGAAAATTCGTCCCTATATGTAGCCTAGCTGGTGAATGCGCGGCACAAAAATTAAAAAAAACGTTTGCAGTTCTAAACTATGGACATGTTTACATCATATGGTCATATTAAGATGCCAAAATAAAATCACCGATTTTTTTGTGATTTTAGACCTGAGCCTGTCCCTTTAACCAATGAAGTCTGTTTAAAAGGATGTAAAATGATGCTTTAATGCATCGTGAGAGCTTAAAAGGTTAACTGTATTTGATTAAATGTATACGGTGGTTTAACCCTTTCAAGCCTGAATTTACCATAGTCATCTTCATCCACTACAAGGCGCGAATTGCTGTCGCAATTCTCGACTTGTAGTGGATGAAGATGATTTGATGTTCCAACATTAAAGAAAATTGTCAGGTATTGGTAGACCATTTTCATGGAAATCTTCGTTCTAAAACCCCTAATTGTAGCAAAATTAAGTCTGTTTTCAGGGTAGTAAAATGATGCTTTGATGCATCGTGAAGGCTTAAAGGGTTAAAATCACTAATAAAGTGTTACTTGTAAACTGTCAGAGGATCATGTTTTATTCGTATGAGAATGGCACCACTGTTAGCCCATAAGGCGTTACAATATGGAATTTAACTGAAGTTGACTGAACACACGCACCGTTACACCCTTCTAACAAACACTGCCACACCCTTCTAACGAGAACCTAACGAGCACATTTACACCCATCTAACGAACACTGCTACACCCTTCTAACGAACACTGCTACACCCATCTAATGACCACCGCTACACCCATCTAATAAACACCGCTACACCCATCTAACGAGCACCGCTACACCCATCTAACGAACACTGCTACACCCATCTAATGAACACCGCTACATCCATCTAATGAACACCGCTACACCCATCTAATGAACACCTCTACACCCATCTAATGACCACCGCTACACCCATCTAATGAACACCGCTACACCCATCTAACGAACACTGTTACACCCAGCTAATGAACACTGCTACACCCATCTAACGAGCACCGCTACACCCATCTAACGAACACTGCTACACCCATCTAATGAACACCGCTACATCCATCTAATGAACACCGCTACACCCATCTAATGAACACCTCTACACCTATCTAACGAGCACCTCTACACCCATCTAATGACCACCGCTACACCCATCTAATGAACACCGCTACACCCATCTAATGAACACCGCTACACCCATCCAACGAGCAGCGTTTTCAGACACCTAACGAGCACATTTACACCCATCTAACGAACACTGCTACACCCATCTAATGACCACCGCTACACCCATCTAATAAACACCGCTACACCCATCTAACGAGCACCGCTACACCCATCTAATGAACACCGCTACACCCATCTAACGAACACTGTTACACCCAGCTAACGAGCACCGCTACACCCATCTAATGAACACTGCTACACCCATCTAACGAGCACCGCTACACCCATCTAACGAACACTGCTACACCCATCTAATGAACACCGCTACATCCATCTAATGAACACCGCTACACCCATCTAATGAACACCTCTACACCTATCTAACGAGCACCTCTACACCCATCTAATGACCACCGCTACACCCATCTAACGAACACTGCTACACCCATCTAATGACCACCGCTACACCCATTTAATGAACACCTCTACACCTATCTAACGAGCACCTCTACACCCATCTAATGACCACCGCTACACCCATCTAATGAACACCGCTACACCCATCTAACGAGCACCTCTACATCCATCTAATGAACACCGCTACACCCATCTAATGAACACCGCTATGCCCATCTAATGAACACCGCTACACCCATCTAATGAACACCGCTATGCCCATCTAATGACCACCGCTACACCCATCCCACAAGCACCGCTACACCCATCTAATGAACACCGCTATACCCATCTAATGACCACCGCTACACCCATCCCACAAGCACCGCTACACCCATCTAACGAGCACCGCTACACCCATCTAACGAGCACCGCTACACCCATCTAACGAACACCGCTACACCCATCTAATGACCACCACTACACCCATCCAACGAACACCGCTACACCAATCTAATGACCACCGCTACACCAATCTAATGACCACCGCTACACCAATCTAATGACCACCGCTACACCCATCTTATGAACACCGCTACACCCATCTAATGACCACCGCTACACCCATCCAACGAGCAGCGTTTTCAGACACCCTTCTGAAGACGCATTTATAAATACGCAATTAAAATACATCACAGATCAGGAATCGGAAGACAAATACGTATTTGATTGTTATAAGCTAAGTTAATGGACCATATTTCTACCAATTTAAACTAGACAGTGGACTATTTGAGAATGAGTGAAATAAAGCTATATAAGCTAGGTTATTATGGTCAGTTACTGTTCTAAATGGCAATTCTTTTTTAACTTAAGACTATTATATTATTACTAAAAATCTTGGCACAAGATATGGCTAAAGTTGTATATGCCGTCCCCAGTTGTTTTTTCCCTCGGGCTATGGGCCTGTATCGTCCCTTTAGTGTTTAGCATCAATGTTCTACTATATGTATTTTTTTTATACTATATTTACTGCAACTAGGCAATTATCTTTCTGTTCGGTAAATGTTACTTTACCTTCTTTGAAAATAACCCTTGAAAATAACATTGATTTATTAATTTTATTGAATCACCAATAACAGATGGCAATTAAACTTATGTTATATATCTACAAGTCTATTAATGGTCATTCACCATCATATTTGACTCAAATGCTTGAGATGAAGGAAAGACCAGTCCGACTGAGATAATTTGATGACCAATTGCAACTCATGGTTCCCCGTACCAGACAGACAGATATTTTATTGACAGAAAGAAAGTCAATCCAGACTTATTTGTCACAGAAATAAGAGTGAGATATGTACATGTATATACAACATTGTTAATTTGTTAAAATCATGTGACAATATACATAGTATGACATACATAACTTAAAACAGGATACTTGGTACTGTACACTGAGCTTTCCGTGAGTGTCACAGTCACCCACTGAGATTTTATGTGGCCTCTACACATATCCAACACCAGGGGTCTCTGTCGTCTGTTA